>CM077154.1:117226525-117278899 GCA_039583875.1 Platanthera guangdongensis | reverse complement strand
CTCTGGTACCCTAGGAATGGAGATTTTGATCTAACAGGCTATTCAGATGCAGACTTTGCAGGATGCAAAGAAGATAGAAAGAGCACAACTGGATCCTGTCAATTCCTAGGTGGAAGACTCATTTCATGGAGTAGTAAGAAGCAAACCAGTGTGGCCATCTCCACAGCTGAGTCATATATAGCTGCAGAAGTTGCTGTGCTCAACTTCTGTGGATTCAACATCAGCTAGAAGACTATGGATGTCAGGTAAGTTAGAACTCCACTTTATTGTGATTCTACAAGTGCTATTTCCATAGCTAATAACCCTGTATCACATAGTAGAACTAAACATATTGAGATAAAATATCACTTTCTTAGGGAGCATGTAGAAAGAAATAATATTGCACTTGAATATGTTAAAACAGATAATCAGATAGCTGATATGTTTACTAAGCCCTTAGAAAAGCTAAGTTTAATAGTTCAAAATTGAACTAGGGTATGATAAACTTAGACTAAGTATACATAACAGAAATTGGCTAAGTAAAACATAGACACTATCGACCTAATTGCGTCGACCGTTCAGATAGTGTCGACACTTCAGAATGTTAGTGTCGACACATGTCGAATAGGTGTCGACACATCCAATAAAGTGTCGACACTTAAGTTTTACTCAGAATTTTTCTAAGTAAAGTCTCGACACATGTCGAGTATAGTGGTGTCGACACTTCACAAGTGTCGACCCATAAAAATCTGTTAACTAAGTTTGTGTCGACACAGTGTGTCGAGACATTATGATTCTGTGTCGACACTTATTGACAGTGTCGACACATCATTAGAAATTCATCCCGCCTGTTCGTCTTCAAATAAGAAAGGTATAAATAGGGTTCTGTCTTTGATGTCGACACGCTTTCAAAGTTTCGAGACCTAAACTCTTGTGTCGACATTTCTCTCATCTCGACTAATTCTCAAAACCTCCCTAATGGCTCCCAAGCTGGAAGAGAACGTAACGAGGCTATGAGCTTGTGCGAGGCGCATTTGACGACAGCGACCAAGAAATCAAATCAGTGCTAACCCTAATTGTCAATTCAGGCTTGGAATTCTTGGTTTCAGAACCAACGAAAATATGGAAGAAGGAAGTCATTGAATTCCTTTCTGGCGCATCTATAGATGACTCAGGCTTCAGGATTAAGTCCAGGGTGCATGGCACCAAAGTCAAAATTTCACCCAAGTCTTAAGAAAGGTACTTCAGCTACCTAAAGTACAAGATGAAGAGGACGTAACTGCTTCTAAGACCAGGGAAGCTCTTACTTGGTGTGGACTGGATCCAAAGATGAAGGTGGGATCAGTCTTTCACAGGAAAGGTATGAATATTCAGGCAAGTTCTTGTCTGAAGTAGTGGGCAAGGTAATACTGAGCAAGCCAGGAGGGCATGACAGGGTGTCTGCCTCCATGTTTGAAGTCATGACCAGAATCATCTTCAATCTGAAAACAGACTGGTCAATGGTGGTTTATGAGAAAGTAAAAGAAAGCCTGAAGAAGCCCAATCTGGGAGGATACTAAGTCTCTACCTGGCTGGATCAATTCCAGAGGTAATGAGCACTGCTGCAGGATCTAAGATCAATCATATGAGGAGAATGGACTCCAGGATATTCTCTAGATGGGAAAGGGTGCTGGTATCAAAGGAATTGACCACCCCTGAGAAACAAGCTACTAAGAGAGACTCTCCTCCCAGGAAGAAGAGGAAGACTGCTGCTGTGCCTCAAGAGTCCTCAGCAGCTCAGGCAGTGAAGAACATGTGGTCTTCACTCCTGAAAGTCCAATTGATGTGCCTGCAGAGAAGACACCTGCTCCTCAGGAGGCAGCTGACATCCAGGGGGAGCTTCCAGGTGTAGCAGAACCATCTACACTGGAGAGTGAACAAGCCACCCTCCTCATTCAAGAGGTACTTACTGACCTTAATACATTAGATTTCTCTATAATAAATTCTGATTTGTCTGATGACCATCAGCAAAATCAGCCAGCAACTCAAGAACCAGATGTTGTTCACCAAGACACATCTGTTATAGCTGATGAAACCAGAACATCTCCTGCACAGTCTCCAGCAGAATATACAATGGAAGATCTCTTTTTGAACTTAGATCAAGAAATTTTGATATGGAAAAGAATGATGCTGATACAGTAAAGAATGCTGCTGCTGAGGGGGAGAACATTGAAGTTGTGGAAGAGCCTATAAGGCTAGATACTGAGCAGGCACAAGATGTGCATACTGAAAAACAATCCAGCCCTAAGGATAGGGTGGATATAGCCAGTACATCAGACTCTGAAGATGATGAAGCTGAGCAAGCTCAGAAAAAGAAATTCTTTGTTTTCAAAAGAAGAAGCCAGAGCTATAAGAAGGCTCTCCAAACAGTTGCTCAACATTCCTTAGTTCAACAAGCTCCATCCACTGATTACAGTGCTCTATTGCTTGCCATGCAAATCAAGATGGATGAACAAAGGAAAGCTTTAGAAACTTATGTTGATGAAGGGCACAAAGCACTACAATCAGATCTGGGCCAGGAAATCAAGTCAATAAGGTTTGAAATGAACCTTAATAAAACAGAGATGATGATTGTTTTACAAAGGGTGCTCATGCAGTAGTCTATTTGGCAAACCATCAAGAGAAAATAAAGACTCAAGTTGATGATATAGCACTAAAACAAGGTTATGTGCTGGAGAATCAACTCAGGATGAATGATAATTTGACTGCATCTCACAATGCCATAGTCACTGAACTCAAGAAAAGTCTGATGAACCATCAACCTCCACTGCTGCTGCCAAGGCTGATTTTGATAAGCTATTTCAAGCAGAGATTGCTGCTGTACAGACTGCAATAAAAGACTCACAGAAGGTCATTTCAGAACAGCTTACAAAGCTAGACCTTTCTTTAAAGAGGGCATAAGGTATTTGGATAGCCAAATCCGATTCCAGAAAGATGATGTGAGAGATCATGTGGCCCAAGAAGTCATAAAGGGGAGAGAGTGTTAGTCAAGGCTAGTTCTGAGCATGCAAAATGGATTTCCAATTCTATCAGGGCTACACTTGGATATCCTCCCCTGTGTGATGACAATGAAGTGGTGAATCTGGTATTCAAAATGCATATCTGGAGGTGAGCAACAAGCAGTGGCTGATGTAATCTATCCACCTCCAGACTTTGAAATGATTCATGCAGATATAAGCACAATGTATAGTCCACCTGCTGGCAAGCCTAATATTATTCTGGAAAAGGTTGTTCAACCTATCTCAGCTGCAATACAAGAGGCTTTGGACAAGGAAGAAGAAACTAGGCTGTCAAAGAAGAAGTTTAGGGAAATTGCTGAGCAAAAGCCAGATTTTGAACAATGGAGCCCTACTTCTAGAAACATAATTCTCACAGCCTGGAAAGCTGCCAAGGACAATGCCATGAGAGGAACAAGTGGTTCTCAGAGGCTGAATGGAGAAAGCATGAGAGTAGGCAGGAAGCAATTGTCCAATTTAGAAGGAAGGCTAAGTTAGGAAAGCTACCTCCAACAGCTGTGGAGCCTAGCAAGTACTTTCCTAAGCCCTATCATTATTTTGAAAGACAAAAGATCAAGGCTGAAGAACAGAAGAAGAAGGACTCTAAAGGGAAGAAGACTGCTGAAGCTGAGCCTGCTGCTGCTGCTGCTGTGAAAGCTCAAGTTAAAGCTGGAAAAGGCATTGTTATTAAAGAACCTGATCAGCACTAGATTAGGAATTAACTTGATGCTTGTTGTAATCTGTTGAGTGAAAAACATTGTAATACTTCATTGAAAATGTATAAGGAACATTATTGGAACAGTATATGATAAATATAGTATGAATGTTCTGAAATATGTGTGTTTCTTAATTGTTCTGCAATGTTTAATAAGTATACATGTGTGCTTTATTACATGTTCATGTTTACCCTGTGTCATTTATATGTTTTACATCATTTTGTAATTTTTAATTATGAGTGGTGTATATCATTGACTAAGGGTTATGACTTCTCCAATAGGGGGAGATTGTTGGGTACATTGGTCAAATGTACCTGATTTGAAGAAGCCTCACCTAACTCAATGATATACATCAGAATGTATTTGATGTTTGTTTGAGTTACTTGTGCAGGTTAGATATACACTGGACTGAAGCTGAAAATTTCTAAGTCCATGTGTCGACACCCAGAGGCATAGTGTCGACACTTGAGAAAGCTTGTGTCGACACCCAGACAAGCAGTGTCGACACTTGGGTCTTTGTGTCGACACCTGGGAAGAAGTGTCGACACCAGTCAGAAAGTGTCGACACTTGGAGCTGTGTCGACACTCAGTGTAGAAGAATGCAGAAAAGCTGTGTCGACACTTAGCAGAAGTGTCGACACCCCAGAAGAGCTGTGTCTACACCAGAAAGTGTCGACACTTGAAGTGAGTGTTGACACTCAGCAAAATTCTACAGATTCTAAGTACAAGTGTCGACACTCAACACAGTGTGTCGACACTATGCAGAAGACTCAGCACTGGAAGTAAGTGTCGACACTCAACACAATGTGTCGACACTTAGCTAAAGACTCAGTATTTGAAGAATGTGTCGACACTCAGCACAATGTGTCGACACACCACCAGAAGAGTCAACACTTGAAGAATGTGTCGACACTCAGCACAATGTGTCGACACATAACCAGAAGACTCAACACTTGAAGAAAGTGTCGACACAAGGAGCTGTGTCGACACTTAGCAAAGAACATAAAAGTTGTAAAAATATTCTAAGTATAAGTGTCGACACTAAGGGAATGTGTCGACACTCAGCTGAAGAATCAAGAATGAAGATTTGTGTCGACACCAAGAAGCAGTGTCGACACTTGACAGTTTCAACACATGAAGATGTGTCGACACAAAGGAGATGTGTCGACACTTAGAAGAATACAGATAAAGAATGAAGTACAAGTACTTGTGTCGACACTCAATTACAGTGTCGACACATGCAGAAGAAACTGTGTCGAGACATACAAGGAATTGTGTCGACACCTTGTAGACTTGTGTCGACACTTACACAACATGTGTCGACACTTGGTCTATAAGTGTCGACACTTAAAACAGAAAGTCTCGACACTATCTGACAGTTAGTGAGATTTCAAGAAGTGACTGGTTGACATGACAGCTGCCAATCCAACCGGTCTACAGCAACTGTCAGAGAAGTCAAAAGACTGTTATAAACCGGATCAGCGGTTACCATAAAGGAAGCCTATAAATAGGCACCCACAGTTTACAGAATAAGAAGTGAAGTTGTTAAGTGGTTAAGTTGTTCACAATCATTACTTGTTGTGAGAATAATGAAGTGGTTGATCAGATTAAATCAAGAAGTGATACATAGAGGATCAACACAAGAAGATCAGGCAGTCCAACTGCAGATCTAAGTAGTTGGAGAGAGAGAGAGCTCCAACTAAGGATTCAGTCTTTGGAACTAAGGCTGAGAAGAACAATTCAGAGTCATCTGGATTTCAAGAAGCAGAGATCAAGGATCAACTGCAGAAGATTCAGACTAATTCAGTTCTACTCAAGAAGCTTTGAAGAAAGCTAAGTCAGTTTGGATCAAGCTGAGTTCTTCCAAGAACTCTTCAAGAAACTCTCAACTCCTCTCATCCTTTCTGAGTTGTAGAGTTAGCATTTGTAATTTCTATTTTAAACTTGTAAGATCCATAGGATCTGAGTGATTGTAAGCCTATTTTATAAAGGCTGAGGGTAGGGCTTGGTGCCTGAGTGTAGGAGTTGAAGAACTCTGAGTGTAGGCCTTGATTGGCTGAGTGTAGGCCTGGGTGGCTGAGTGTAGGCCTTTTGGCTGAGTGTAAGGCTTTGGGCCTGAGGTAGGAACCTGTTGGGTTCTGAGCTAGTGGAGAAGTTTGGCCGAATCTAGTACACTGCTAGATAGGCGAAGGGGAAAGTGGATGTACCCAAAGATTGGGGAACCACTATAAAATCTTGTGTATTCTGTGCTGTGATTGTACTGTGTTGAGAATTGCTGTGTGCTGTGATTACTTATTCAGAAATCTATGTTATAAACTGTTGACTGCCAACAAAGAATTAAGAAAAGGATTAGGTCACCTATTCACCCCCCCCCTCTAGGTGTTTAGGTACCATATCTTTCAGGCTCACACGGCCATACGCCCCGTGCACTCAAGGCACATTATCGGTGAACCGGTCGATGTCACGTCAATTAAAGCCATTAACATTCCAGACTCACCACCGCCAATTAGACGGCCAAACCTATGAGCAATTTGTCTTCTTGGCATGGGTCACGACAATTTAAGCCATAGACCGCCGAAGACTCACATCTATGCCAACGGCGAGTGCCACGTAACCTTAGGTCTCTCTAACCCGAACGACATAGAGCGGGTACGGTTCCATCTAACCCGTGCTCACTTCACAACGACAATTTAAGCCATTTGCGTGGGTCAAACTTTCACCGAGTCCCATTCTACCGCAAGTCACATAACCGATCCAGACTAACATGTCCGGGTAGGCTTCACACATCATGCCTATGTCCGTTCTCGCATACGGACTCTAAACAACGGGGACTTCACATATCTACCCGAAGGAATGCCTCCAACTCTCCGCAAACTCGCGAGAGCGGGCTTCCTATGCTAAGAAAGAGAGCTATTCATGCTCAAGATGAGGATCGTTACCCTTGAGTTCCTCTTTGGCGCCATTGAAAAGTAATAGGATGGAAATCACCGCACTTGCGTTGCCTCCGTGGATCCGGAGTCGGCTCGCGATTCGGAGCTCCGAAGCTCCTCCAATGGCGGGATCTAGTTCTTCTTCCTCCAATGGCTCTCCTCTTTCTCCAAGGACTTGGAGAGATGATAAGGTATGAAAAGTGAGGTTTTCCAAGTCAACTCACGGGTATATCCTCTCAGGAACAACCCCCAGCCATTGGATCTCAACCTAAGAAAACGAACGGCTTTGATTCGGGGCTGAAATGCCCAATCTGGACCGAACATGGCCTGGCACACGCCCGTGTCCAGGGCCGTGTGCCTCATTCGCCGTCAAAATCGAATCACCTGGAACCTCACACGGGTATCGAACACGCCCGTGTTCGAGCTGACATGCCCGTGTTCCACCTGACACGGCCGTGTAGCCGGCCGTGTACCCCATGATTTTTTCCCGTTTTCAACCCGAGCACTGCACGAGTTCTAGGACACGCCCGTGTCCTTGCCCGTGTCACCTTGACACGCCTGGGCTCCAGGCTGTGTACACGGTCTCGACACTTCGCGGCTAAGTGTCGACACGGGTCGACACGCCCTGCGACACGCCCGTGTCGTAGGCCGTGTGCCATGTCTCGACACATTGTCGACACCAAAGTGTCGACTTCGCGGGACGAGTGTCGACACGGGCTGACACGCCCTGCGACACGCCCGTGTCGCAGGCCGTGTGCCATGTCTCGACACAACGTCAAAGCACTATGTCGACTTCACGGCTAAGTGTCGACACGGGTCGACACGCCCTGCGACACGCCCGTGTCGCAGGCCGTGTGCCCAGTCTCGACACAATGTCGAGACCAAAGTGTCGACTTCGCGCCTTAGTGTCGACACAGGCTTGACACGCCCTGGGACACGCCCGTGTCCCAGGCCGTGTGCCTGCAGCCAGAACTCAAACTGGCCCAAAACATTCCCCTTTGCTCCTTTAAGTTTCGGGGCGTTACATTCCTCTCATGAGACTTCAAATATCTAGACCCAAAAGCTATCACCTTGCCATGTTGCACCAACACGCAACCCAAACCACATCCCGATGCGTCACTGAAAATCTGAAATCCATCGGTCCCTCGCGGTAAACTCAGGATTGGAGACATCATAAGTCTATCCTTCAGTGCCTCAAATGCTTGACTGCACTCTTGGGTCCATTCAAACTTATGGTCTTTACGAGTGAGAGAGGTGAGGGGTAGAGCTATCTTCGAGAAATTCTCCACGAATCTCCTATAATACCCGGCAAGTCCAAGAAAACTTCTGACTTCCGCCACGGTCCTCAACACCAGCCAATCTCTGATGGCTTCCACTTTCGCGGGATCCACTGCCACCCCATCACCACTAATCACGTGGCCCAAAAACGCCACCTTGGCTAACCAGAACTCGCACTTTGAGAACTTTGCAAACAATTAGTTCTCCCTCAACACTTGCAGGACCACTCTCAAGTGGGTCTCATGCTCCACTTCAGACTTGGAGTACACCAAGATGTCATCAATGAAGACAACCACAAACGAATCCAAGTAATCCCAAAATACTCGATTCATCTGATCCATGAACACCGATGGTGCGTTCGTCAACCCGAACGGCATCACCGTAAACTCAAAGTGTCCGTACCTTGTCCCAAAAGCAGTCTTGGGTATGTGCTCGTCCCGAATTCGTAGCTGATAGTAGCATGACTTCAAGTCCAACTTCGAATATACCACTGATTCCACCAATTGGTCGAACAAATCATCTATCCGAGGAATCGAATACTTATTCTTGATGGTCAATTTATTCAGCTCTCGGTAGTCTATGCATAGGCGTATGCTACTGTCTTTCTTCTTTACAAACAACACCGGTGCGCTCCACGGTGACGAACTGGGTCTAATATACCCTTGCTCCAACAGTTCCTGTAACTGTACCTTAAGTTCCGCCAACTTCTTTGGTGCCATCCTAAATGGAGGACGCGACACTGGTCTAGCCTCCGGCACTAACTCGATCAAGAAGTCGATCTCCCGCCGAGGAGGCGCTCCAGGAAGTTCATCCGGAAACACATCCTTGAACTCTGCCACCACAGGCACTTCCTCAATAGATAGCTGGGAGAGACGAACCTCCAACAACGCTGCCGGCGCCACGCCTCCCTGGCTAACCGCCCGCATCATTTGCATGGCCGTAATTAGGGAATGGGCTACTCCACAAAGGCCCACAAATTTGACTTCCGCTTGCCCCTTACTCTTTAGGGTCACTACCTTGGATAAACAATCAATGCTGGCGCGCTGCTCTGCAAGCCAGTCCATGCCCAAAATGATATCGAACTCTACTAACGGCAACACTGCTGCTTCCAAAACGAATTCAACTCCGTCTAGCTCCCAACAGATGCGCCCTTTAGCCCCGGTGGTCATAGATGTCCCATTGGGCATGCGCACTTTCAGTTCTGCGTCCGCCGAAAAAGACTCAACTCCTATCCTTCGGATGAAACTCTCCGCAAGAAAAGAGTGCGAAGCTCATGTATCGAACAATACCCTAGCGGGGCATCCAGAAACTAACACGAAGCCTACAACAAGACATCTCACAAAAAGGGGTCTAAAAAGTATGGAGCTCAAATGCAAACTTAAAATTTTTTTTCATACCTGTCACCACATCGGTTTGACGGATCGCTTCTTGCTGTCCAAGGTTGTAAGCCCTTGGCTGCACCGGTTGGAACCGAGAAGCGCTCGACTCCGCCATCTTTCCTTTCTCTGCAGCACTGGGGCCCGAGCGCACAAACTGCTCCTGCTTTGTATCTTGCCCCACTCCCCCTTGCTGACAAGCACGGGTTATGTGCCCAACCTTCCCGCAGTTGTAACACGTTGGCGGTCCCCTAGAGTGAGAACCCCCAGGCGTCCAATTGCTCCTCTCCCCCGACCTAGAAGTGTGAGGCTTCCTCCTCCACCTACTCCCATCAGACTTTACATAAGATTGGGAGGGCTTCCCTTCCCCATGCTTGGGAGTAAAACCCTTTCGACGCTGGGTTCGCTCCAGATCATTCTCCAAACTCCTGGCGGCTTCCACTAGTTCATTAAATCCCGCCATCTTCATGGAGATGAGGGGTTGTCTCAGATTCTCCCTCAACCCTTGGTAGAAGAGTTTATCCCTCTCTACATCATCCGCCATTGTCATTCCCTCATAACGACCCAAACGGGTGAACTCTTGCACGTACTCATCCACTATCTTGTCTCGCTGCATTAGGTGCAGAAATTGCCTCTGCAGGGCCAACCGTGTTGAAACTGGAATGTACCTCTTAAGAAAAGTGTCCCCAAACTCTTCCACTAACGGGGTGCGTCCCGGGAACTGGCGGCCGCTATGGCTCACCCACCACAATTTGGCGTCTCCCTCCAACATGAACGCCGCATACTCAGCTTTCTTTTCCTCTGGCGTCTCTGCCGCCCTTAGCAGTTCTTGAATACGAACCACCAATCCTCCGCATCCGTTGGCGTTCCAACACCCTTGAAAGATGAGGGATGGAAACTCAGGAAATACTTCATGTGTCGGTCTCCATGTCCTACGACCACCCTTTCTGCCAAAGGCTCCACTCGCCTGGCTTCTCCGCCTGGCACGGCCGTCGCCGTGTCCGGTGTAGCAGGGGTTGCTACCTGGGCTGCATCCGCCGCTTGGGCTGCCACCATCGCTTCTGCAAGCATACGACAGAAGTCGGCCGGGTTTACACCCGTGCCCAAAAGGCCTGGAGCAGTAGCACTGCTCGCCGAGAGATCATCCCTTGCTCTTGAAGTGCCCGCCTCGTTGCTTGCACTCTTCAGGAATACAAGAAATAAGGGATTAACAGATACAGACTAACTGATTGGCCTAAAGCCGCAAACAAATACAAGTCAGCACAACCTGCAAGTCAGCACTTCAAATGCAATATACATAGCTATAAACAGAAAACATTAAAACAGGCTTGGATGTCTCAATCATCAAACATGTTCTCTATTGGTTGAGCATATAATAAAAGGGCCTACTATGCAACATGAATGCAACACCCGGGCTTCACCCAAGGTACCCTACTGCGTATACATCTAGCACAACATCACATCATTTGGGTACTCACATTTCCCCATTGGCCTAAAGCCGCAAACACTAAGGGAGACACAACTCCCTCAAATGGCGCACAGGCCGCCACAAGGAATTCTTGCCAAGGCCCCACCCGCTCGTGGGCTTAGCCCCGGGCTTGCCTGCAAACTCTGAAGTCTCATGTCAGGATTCCAACAAATACAGACTGACCGATTCTAAGAAGCCTTGCTGGACCCCACCCGCTCATGGCCTCATTGCCCGGGCTTGCCCCAAGCTTGGCATTCTCGTCAGTCACACAGAAGGGGACTAGTCTCGCCGGGACACTCTCCACACATGACGCACATATCACGGGATAGCCAGCTGACCACGGAGACATAGCCACGCCTTGGCACATCACAATCCAAGACTAAATACACCATAATCCCTCATTTGTACTGCAGCGTTCCCGCGCACCAAGGAAACCATCTCCAACTCGTGTGGAGCTAACCTTGTCCACCAAGGAAACCATCTCCAACTCATACGAAGCTAACCTTGTCCCTCAAGGAAACCATCTACCGCCACGAGGAGCTGACCTTGTCCGGTTCCGACTACACGTACCTTTTCAAACAAAAGGGAAATTCACCACCACAACACAAACGGCATCTTGCCGCAACGGAATCTCTACGAATCCCTAAGTTCGTATGCAACATCACCGAGTCGGACTAACGGTCGCGACTACGGCTTCACCCACCATGCCTAATCCACTAGCGAAGCGGATCTCTAATGCAAAAATATGCCGGGGACGAACTCAATCAACCCGGAGGTTCCTCTTGAACCTTGGCAAACCAAAACCCCTCTCATTTGAGAGTTTGGTGCCCAAAAATTAGAGAGAAAGAAAATAAATGATGCTAAGACATGCATCCTAAGGACCGAGAGGAGAGATGTCGTTACCTTCCGACTCCTCTTCCTTTCCATGGTAAAATAGCCGGA
This sequence comes from Platanthera guangdongensis, assembly GCA_039583875.1. Lineage (NCBI taxonomy): Eukaryota > Viridiplantae > Streptophyta > Magnoliopsida > Asparagales > Orchidaceae > Platanthera > Platanthera guangdongensis. The sequence continues at coordinate 117,267,175 of CM077154.1, read as the reverse complement.
TGAAAACCTTCGCAATGATCTAAGCTTCGCGGATCCGGACTCGGCTCGCGATTTGGAGCACCGAAACTCTTCCTACAGCCCAAACTCTCCTTCTCCTTCTTCCTTGCTCTCACTTGGCTCTAGATCTAGAAAGAAAATCTTGGAGAAGGAAATGAGGGTTTTCAACCCTATTCACGGACTTAACTCCCCAAGAACAGCCCTGAGCCGTCAGATCCCAAAATCTGGGGAAGAATGGCCACGATTCGCCTGGAAAATAAAAGACCTAGGCCAAACACGGCCTGGCACACGCCCGTGTCCAGGGCCGTGTGAGTCATTCGCCGTCTCAAATCGACGTGCCTGGAACCGCACACGGGCATCCGACACGCCTGTGTTCAATCCGACACGCCCGTGTCCCCAGTGACATGGCCGTGTGGCCGGCCGTGTGCCTCCATCGACACGGCCCCGAAACCAACCCAAGAGGTGACACGGCCTGGGACACGCCCGTGTACCAAGCCGTGTGCCAAGTCTCGATACCCGTCGACAGGCTTTGTGTCGACACCGCGGGAAAACGTCGAGCGAAGATCGTCGACAAAGCCGGACATGCCATGTGACACGCCCGTGTCACAGGCCGTGTGCCCCAGTCTCGACACCCTGTCGAGCAAAAGTGTCGACACTTGGGCCAAGTGTCGACACGGCCTCGACATGCCCTGCGACACGCCCGTGTCGCAGGCCGTGTGCCCCACTCTCGACATTTTGTCGAGCGAAAGTGTCGACACTTGGGCCGAGTGTCGACACGACCTCGACACGCCCTATGACACGCCCGTGTCGCAGGCCGTGTGCCTCACTCTCGACACTTTGTCGAGCGAAAGTGTCGACACTTGGGCTGAGTGTCGACACAGCCTCGACTCGCCCTGCGACATGCCCGTGTCGCAGGCCGTGTGCCTCCTGCCAGAAACCCAAAAATTTTCAGAACTGCAGACTGAACCTCTTGCAAAACTGGGGTGTTACAGTAGGATCGCCAATTTTGGGGTTAACAATCTGCTAGCAGTTTGCCTCTCTGGTTGAAGAATTTCCTCTTAAGAGATCCAGGATTGACATCACTGTATCCACACCACCTGAGAGCATTGTCTCTGTCCGTGACGGTGGGTTATTCTTCCTCGCTAGGGTCGACGGTGGGTATATGAAGGGCTTTGCCCAGTCTCTTAGGGTTTACCTTTATCTTGATACCCTCAATATTAGATTTAAGAGAGTCATGAGAGAAGGACACTTTAATGTTGGAGAAGAATTCTACTACCCCCTTTCTAAGAATGCTGGAGGGTTCGGAAAGGGTGTATTCCAGGCCTATGATTTCAATCATCCTCAACACAACCTTAATCTATGGCTTGGCATGACTGAATCGATCTCTCACAATTTCATATCCTTCCTGGAGCTCCTAAATCACATTTGGCGCCATTGAAACAGTGCGGTAGGACGCTGAGAGAGTTCCGGTCTCGACGGCTTGGGTTAAGGCTTTTTAAGAGTGATGTGGCTTTTCGTTTCTTGTCGCCTTTATATTTATATCGAAAAATTTTAATTACTTTATCACTAGGATTCCCAATTAAACATTTTAGCTTAAATTAGTATATTTCAGTTTTAACGGGTTGCGTTATGCTTCATGTTATGAACCAAGGCATTTAGCACTTCTATTTTAGCTCTCATCTTTTCTTTCATTTATTCAATGCTTGTTTAATTTGTAACTTCCCTTACTGACTGGATGTACAATATTTTTGACACACCCTTAAAAAAATTATTAATTTTAAATAAAAGGGGGACTTATCATGTTGATAAGCCAGTTTTATTAGCAATCTAATTATTCACTGATTTATCTTGAGGCTTGCTAATAAGTTATTTGAACTTGAGAGAAAGAGATGTGTAATTTAACAGTGCAGATAATTATAAAGAATAATTGAATCATTGTTATCTATTTAGTGTCCTTGATTAGGCTCATCCTAAGCACATTTAACTTAATTTATCAATTAGTTAACTTAGTCTCTATATATAAGAGAGATAGAGAGAGACTTACCTTGAGGCTTGCTTCCACTAGCTTTTGAGGATGACATACTTGACAGCCTCAACCTTAATTTGTTGCTTTTCATGGAGCATATTCCTTGAGCAATCATCCTGTCCCAGTCATTTGCCTGGAACACCCATTATCCAAATACTAAGTCTTATCCAGACAGTTATCTACACTATCCTGCAAAGAAAGATTACTTACCCTTAGGCACCGAATGATAATTGGTTCCTAGGTTATTGTTAGCATCATAAAACATTTACCCAACTCTCTGACTAGGCTGAGCACCTTTCTGTCCACTAGTCACATTCAGGTTGTGCCAACAATCAATGGCAAAGTGATCCACTTTCCCACAGCACCAACATTTATGAATGCTGTACCTTCTCTTTAGGACAACATAGAGTTATTGTCCATGAGAGATGTGAGCAGCACTAGATATTGCTGGATGAGCATTGCATGATGATGCCCCCTTCTTCCTAAGTGAAGGTGCTGAAGAACTAAATACAGCTGGTCCAGGATGGGCAAGATGTATTTTTGGAGCCTGCCATCTAGTGGACTCTCTCATTTCCTTAGATAAAGGATATTTGGATCCAAATCTAAAGAACTTACCCTGAGAATTGTGGCTAGACTGGACAGTATCACTCTTTTTGAGATCATGTGTCTTCACCCCACTGGTGGAGCACACATTAGATTGATCCTCCTGGAGTGGTACAAACTTGACAATTTTGGAAGATAAATTCATGTTTTGAAATACTATCACATTATCAGGGATATTTGATTTGGCTTGATAATTATTGTGATCAATACCCAGCTTCTCAGAGGTTTGGCAAGTTGCAACTTTTGGCAACCTTCCAAGACATTAAGAAGGGTTAATCACAATCACTAATCTCTCAACAAATTTCTATTCTAGATATTTAATATGTTTAGATTTTTCTTCTAAAACTATGGACAGACACTCAAGACTTTTCTTGAGTTCAGACACCTCATGACATTTCTTATAAATCTCAATAGATTTATTGTTATAAAGAGTTTGATAAGGCTTGAGGACTTCAATCTCCCTTGCTTGCCTTTTGGAAAGAGTCTGCTCTTCTTTAGAGCATCTAGGAGCAGTCCATACTTGTCAATCAGTTGATTGACATCAGTCTCAGATTCTCAGTCATCTTTATCACAGGATGAAGTTGAATCTGCATTGGTTTCATAATTAGAGGAAGATGAAGAAATGGAGAGAGGATGTACCTTGGATGATTCTGCATGTACCTCTCTTCTTTCTTCATTTATTGCCATCAACACATGACATTCACGGTCTTCTTCATCCTCCTCATTGTCACTGTCACAGTGTGACAGAGGGGCCCTTATTCATATCCTGGCAGCAGAATATTCTTCTTCTTCTTCTGGATATGCACCAATAGAGATCAGCCCTATATAGGCTTCTTCCTCATCATCTTCTGATTCTGAGGAGTAAGAATCTGTCCAGCTTTTATCCTTCTTAGTCACAAAGGACTTCTCCTTCTTCCTGTCCTTGTGGTGATGGTGATGCTTCTTCTTCTCATCCTCTTCCTTGATCCTGACCGGGCATTCAGCAATTACATGTCCAACCTTACTGCAAAAATAATAGATGACTTTAGATGAAATCCGTTTACTAGATTTAAGGTCATACCTGTCCTTCTTGGAGGACCTCCTATGATGAGAAGATGATGAGGGTCTGTTCTTCCAGTACTTATTCTTCATGAACTTTTGAAGTTTCCTAGAGAAGGCTGCAAACTCTTCATCAGACATGTGGTTGTCTGAGGAACTGGTCTCAGACAGTTCTGAGCTTGTCTCAGCTTCTCTCCTTGGTGGAGAAGGAGTCATTCTTCTGCTTCTTCTTAGGGCTTCTGCCTTGAGGGCCATAGTCTTATCTTTGGTCTTGGATTGACTTTCCTTTTCCTCTTCTTGTCTAGCAGCCAACTACATTTCATAGGACAACAACTTTCCAAAGAGTGTTGGTGGAGGAGTGTATGCTAGCTTAGCCATTTCCCTAATGACACATATCATAGTGTCCCAATCTCTAGTGAGAGATTTAAGAAACTTGTCATTCAACTCATAGTTGCTGAAAACCCTACCATAGGTTCTTAGTTCATTAATTGTCCTAAAGAACCTTTCAAAGTAGTTAGCCACCTTTTCAAATTTACTTTGTCTGAAAGCCTCATACTCTTGGTTGAGCATGGACTTCCTATCATCTCTAACTTCCTTAGATCCTTCCATATAAACCACATGGGTGTCCTACATTTCCTTGGAGGTCTTATAGTGCACAAGATTTTGGAAGGTTGAGTCATCAATGACACTGGCTATAATATTTTGTGCCCTTTTGTCCATGGTGGACAGAATCATCTCATCTCTGTCCATCTCTGTATATGCCTTAGGCACTCTCATAGTTGGATCTATGGTGGAAGCCTTTGTGGGGATAAAGGGACCTTCCACTACTATTATATAGATCCTAGGGTCAGATGCTTCCATGAACAATCTAACCCTTTGCTTCTAGAGACCAAATCCTTCCTTCCCGCAGATTGGTAGCTTCATGGCCCCTAGCTCATTATAGTGCATTCCTGACCGCATAATTATATCTTCTAGCTAACCTTGGAGGTATACTCAGATTGTTAGATCCTTTTTGAGTAACCTCCCTCTTATACCACTTAAAAGTTATTTAACTTAAGGTTAGCTAGTCACCTAGAGGGGGTGGGGGGTGAATAAGTCTTTGAATTTTTTAAGTCTTTGAATTTTTTAAGTCTTTTCACTAGTTTCTTACTAGGTGATCTAGAGCTTGTCCTTAGCACATGCAATATAAGAACAAAACAAACACCACAGCCAAGCACACAGTTGTTTATAGTGGTTCCTCAATTGGGTACATCCACTTTCCCTCCCACCTATCCAACTGATTTGTTGGACTAGGCACAAACTCCACCAATATGCTCCTCAAAGCTTACACCTCAAACCCTTAGCCTTACACATAAATTCTTTTCAGAATCCAAACTCAGAACCATAAGGGTTCCTAACTTAGAGCCCTGCAGACAGGGACGGAGCCAAAAACGTTTTTTTTTGGGGGGGGGCACAAAATTTTAATTTAATGCAATCAATAGTTGTCATCAATCAGGTTCTATAATCCTTTTTGTTTTGATCTGTTGTCTTTTGAAACCAGATTGCAAGCATCCTAATTTCTTGTGAACTCACTTAATTATACCAATATGCAATAATCAATCTTATAACCATAAACAATGTAATAGGGAATGTTTAAATGCGAAATGATTCCTGAAATTCATGACTATTTATAAATCTAAGATATGAAATAGTGAAAATTCTTTAATTTGAATATCCTAGTAGTTTTGGCAAAGTTTCATTTAAGTTTCATTCAAAACTCTTGAAATTCATTGAAACTTAAGTGAAATTCCTCATTATGGCTTATATAATGTATATAGATTTAATGAAGTGATTTGATAAAAAAATACTAACTAGAAAATCACAAACCTGATAACAAAATAAAAAATTACAAATCTGATAACAAACTTGAAAATCAATAAAATATAAAATGCCATCTTGGCAAGGCAGCAGAGGGAATGACAAGAGTCAGGCAGGTGGGCAGGTGCACATATATATAGCCGCAGGTGGCCCCCACCAGAAGATTCCCTCCAACTCGCCAACCAGCGCTCGCCACACACTTGGGGTTGGATGTTTCTTTCCGAGCTTTGACAAGCTCGAAAAGAGCGGGGATTGTGTACAACCCCGTGTCCGGCGAGCAAGGTCACCAGGGTCTAGGCAAATCGGGCTGAGGACAATAGACGAGCTCGGCAGTGAAGGGGGCGAGCCTGAGCTCGGTATCCGTCGACCAGAGATCGACGATCGGCGACCCCGAGTTCGGCATATGCCGAGCGAGACACAACTCGCGTCCTCACAGTGGAGCTCGGCAGCAGTAGGCGAGCAGAACATTCCGAGGTGGCCAAAGCTCCCCAGCTAGCCTGGATGTATGAGGTAATTTTTACTGTTTTGCCCCCGCTGGTCTGCCCATAGCCCTTCAAAACAGCGGAGTTTGGCTGTTGGCAGACCCAACCAAGGGTTTTCTGGTAATTTCAGGTCAGTTCTTTTGGTTATTGGCAGTCCGGATTTCAAAAGCTATAAATAGGACCCAAGGGGTACCCCAGAAAGCAGGTTCTTCCCTGTGCTCTCCTACCCCAATCTTCAAGTGCTTTCTGAGGGTACCTTAGCTCGGCTTCTGGCTAAGGAGGGGAAGCGCTCTGAGATCTTCCGGGTTTGTGGTGGGACCTCCCTGCCGAGCCCTTGGGTCTGTTTTTTCCTTGCCTTCTTTGTTGTTTTTCTTGCAGGAGCGAAGTAGGCACGAGACCACCCCTTACCAAAGGGTCGAACTCCACAGGAGACCGGATTCCGGTTTCAACATTTTGGTGCGGTGAGCGTGGACAATGGTCAGCGCAGAAAAGCTTCAGCGAGTTCAATGATAGGAGGACAAGGATCTGACAGGAAGAACTCGCCGCTCCCCCCCCCCCCTCGCCTCTCGCAACGGTGGGGATGTTGGAAGACTTCAGGAACGAGGTGCTGGGCCTCGTCAAGTTAGCACTCGGCGCGCAGGCCGAGTGCTCGACTCCGGCAGCCCAGATCGCGGCCGCCCCCTCTTTGGGCGAGGATGCTCCCAGCCGGCGAGCTGGGAAAGAAGTGGCCGAGGAAGGCCGGGGGTGCGAGCTCCCAGGGCGCGAGCTCTTCCCCGGCTCGGCAGGCCGAGGCCGGTTCGGCGAGCTGGGCTCTGATGCGTGAAATACGGCAAGCGCACCGGTCGCACAAGTAATAAAGTTTTGTGAATAAATCTCCAAGTGTCGGTCTCTTGAGGAATGCAATTAGCATAGAACGATAATAGTACCGAGAATATCCTTATGAGAGTTAAAAATAGAACAAAAAGGAAATAGCGGACTAGGGAGATTGTGGATGTTTTATCTACTGAACTAGTAAAAGCTATGCGGGTCGACGGCACCGCTTCGCAAGGTGAAGTGGGTTTGTAGGCCGCTATGCCGAACTTCAGTGGGGCGAGTGGAAGGGAAGCTAATGGATTGCAGCGTTCTTGTGTGGATTGCAATCGGACAAGGCACAGGAATGAAGTGGATGTGGGGTGAGCGAGGCGCATTCACAGATAGAACTCACAAGCATAAGAAGAGACTAACATTTCATTAACTAGAAAATAAACTTGATGTTCAGGGATGAAGATGTTCGTTACACTGCTCAAAACATTCATAACACAGAGGAAGGGGAAGAGGAGTAAACCAAAAGAGAATGAAGATCCACCGCGGGTCGTGGCCGGAGTAGCGAGTTGTCAATCCGCTTTCGGGCTCAGTCCAAGGAGGCTTTTGGTACCAACGATCTGTCACCTCGAAGGCCTTTAAGTCCGTTCTCTAGGTTATCTACTTCACCAACTCCACAGGAAAGCTTGGAGTTGAAGTCATCAATGGCCGAGGGCTTCGCCGGAGTGTTGAAAAGCTTCGGAGTAGTTGGAAATGGCTTCCCGACGAAGGTGGAAGTGATGGAGCAGCTGGAGAAGTGAAAAGGCGATTCCCGCGCACTCTCCGATCGTAGCAAATAACAGGCGTTGACCTAAAATGCGGAGCAGGGCCTTATATACGGAGGCAGCAGAAGCAGTGCACACGAGTAGTGGCGCACGAACAGTGGTCGTGCGCACTGTAGGTCGATGATCGTGCGGCTTTTCCAAATAAACCTGCAACATGGACAAGAAGCATCAGCATAAAAGCGCACGAGTAGTGGCGCACGACCAGTGGTCGTGTGCACTATGGCCAGTGCTAGTGCGATTACCGAGATAGGGTTATGAAAACGGGGGTGTAATGCGCACGAACAGTGGCGCACGACCAGTGGTCGTGCGCAGTAAGTCCAGTGGTCGTGCGCAGTATTCCTGCATCGTCGGAGTCTCCCGAGCAGTTCCGGAGCACGTACATGACCACTGTACCAGCAGAAGGGGCAGAAAGGCCACCAGAACGTGCACACCACATCCCCGAGATAGGGCTAAAGAATAACAACAAAATGGAAACACAGAAAGCACACAGACGCGGGCCTATAGTGCACTTAATCGTGAAATAGGTACAAAAGCACAAATAAGCAATAAAGGCTCTCAAGTGTAGTGCTAAGATGATAAAACTAGCCCAGATGAGTCCAAAAATCAGTGTAAAATGTGGACTCATCACACCCCCAGACTTAACCATTTGCACGTCCCGAGCAAATCATTACTCCATGGACTCGAAGATAGCTAACTGGCTCAAAAACTTCAAAAAGAAGTAAGACGAGAAATCAAATATATCATGAGTATAGAAGTTATAATAGAAAAACTTTTTAATTATACAAAGTAGTTTAAACTATTCGACAGACGTAAATAAATATTGTAATTGCTCAAAATTATAATTCTGGAGAATCGTGCGATCATGTGCAGGAAGAAAGTAGGCAGGCCACTAAGGTGAACATTGCCAAAGTTCGGGACTCAGGATAACCTCCAAAGGAATCCACCAATGTAGGGGACCATACGCTTGCACGTTCACACTCTCTCCACGGTGCGAGTTAGACTCAAGCGTGAATCAGTAGGACTTGTAGGAGGAAATGGGGCTTAGGCGACGGCTTGGTGGTCAAAGATAAACATGAAGGCTCTATGCAACCAAAGCGAGTGAAAACAACCCAAACCAAAACAGCCACTTAGAAAATCATGGGGCACACGCCCCCAGACTTAGCTTGAAATCTGGGTGTGAACACGGCTGAACCCGACCAAATTCAATAAAGAGGATGGGGATCGAAATCTCAAAGCAATTCTTTCATATATATATATATATATTTTTTTTTTCTATTGCGCGAATCAGCTTTTTATTTTCGTAAACTGTTGTTTTCTTTTCTGCGCTAGCAATCCCCAAACGAAGCAATCCAAATGGGAATAAAATCAGCACCCCCAAAAACAATGTCCACTAATCACAACCTCGGCAAAACATTAAATACAAATCAGCTCAAGCATTTGATTGCGAAGGTGGGTTTAGCTTCAGGCCTTGGTGAAAGTGAGTGGAGCTGGATCAAAGGAAGGGTAGGCACAAATTTGACATGCAATGGTTAACAGGTAGGAATGGCTAAACAAGGCTCAAACTAGCCAAAAAGAAGGCCTACGTCATGCTCACGCTTAACTAACCGTGCACCAATGCTTCGAGAGTAGCTTAGGGCAAGTTCTTAGCCACCGAGAAAGATGATCCTTCCCCCCGACTCGAGCAATACGAGTCTAGTGGCGGCTACACACATTCTTATACTATCGTTCGATTATCCCAGATTCAGATTTTGAGCAGTACAAATAATATTTACGTGTACAGAAAAGAATAAATCTACGAGCATAAAGAAAAATTAGTTCTATCCTAACTCTACACAAACCATGAGTATTCGATTAGGAGCACTGCATGAGTTTCGAACTACACAATCCTGAAATCCTAAGCCAGTACCACTATTTTAAAGTTTACACAAAAGCAATAAATTTAACTCGGGTTGTGCGAGTGGGTAAGGGTGCACTCGTGTGGGTGATTCAGTGTGTGCAACAAAAAGCAAGAAATAAGTAAATAAGAAACTGGAATGCAACAGAAAGTGCGGTGTAGTGACCACAGACATACTCCCCCCCAGACTTAAAGTTGACAACGAGTAAAAATAAGCATTCCAAATAGGATAAATAGCTAGGGTAGGAAGTACCTATGCTCAAAATTGAGCATACCAATCGTGCAATGAGATGTCCAAGTGCGGCAAAGTTGCCGCGCCTCAAAAATTCCTGCACCTGCGATTAAAGGATGCAAGCCAAACAAAATCTAGACATATATATATATATATATATATATGAAGAAATAAACCGAACTCAAAACACAGCATAGGACCGAACGGTCCAACTTGGGTTGTCTCCCGAAAGCCCTTTTGTTTACCGTCCTTAAGGTGGACCAAATACCTGTATTAGCAGTTCAAATAGAGAGTTCGATACATAAAAAAAAGAAAAGACAACAGTCGGCTCCCAGATGGGCGCTCACAAAAATATAGTAGCAGTCTTGCTCAGAAAATATAAACAAAAGAAAAGAAACAGAAGGCATAGTAGACTAGCTCTGTGGTGAGTTCCACTCACTCCCCCTCACTATCACTGTCGTGAATCTCGATGGGCGACGGACGTGGACCAGGTGCTGATGGGGCTACACGAGTGGGCGGTGGTTGAATGTTCATCCCGCCTCGCACTGCTTGCTGATAAATAAAATCCTGCATCCAAAACTGGGAAGCTTCCAGATCAGCAAGACGCTCGGATAAATATGGGACACCCCTCTCTTGAACTGAGCTGGACTGGCGGCTAGATTGCCCTCATGCTTTATGGGCGGCCTCAATTGTTGTTGACTCTGCTGCGGTGGCACTCCTGCACTCCGCCTACCCGTAGCGGAAGATTCACCCGGCTCTCCTTCATCTTCCCCTTCATCTCTATCCGCAGGCGCATCACCAGGCATGCAGACAATAAACTGTCGGCCACCTTTTCTCCCTACCACACGTAGCAAATGACAACTCACCAGGTTGGCCCTGGAGATCATGGAGGGGGCAGTGACCTGCACCATCGGAGGTAGCTGGCTCCAAACTCCCAAACTTTTGGCAATGCGGGTAATGTAGTAAGCACCCCCGATCGCGCCCGCGAGACCATAAGTGGCCTCGTGGTGGAAGAAGTAGGCTAGCATATACCCCAAATGGAGGGGGTACTGCTGCTGCATGCTAGATAAGGAGATCAAATCCTGCCACCCCACCACATTCTTGCTCAGGGCCATAGCGGTGAGTGAATGACTAAGCAAATACTGCATAAACCTGAGAGCGGGGGAGACAATTTTTGTTGACTTGGCACGGCGGGCTACATACTCCTCGTGCCCTCTGGTCAGAGAATGCCAAGCGGACCGCGGAGTCACACCCTCTGGAAAATCAATGCACAATGCGGGAAAATTAATCTGGGATGCCTCTGCCTCGGAATAGACACCTGCATGGATGACAAGCTCGGGCAGTGTGACCGTGAAGACATTTCCCATCATCCGAAAGGAACAAGTGGGGAGATAGTGGTTGTCCGCCGTTGTCTCCCAAGTGAATGTGGAAAGGAATTCCAATGTCAATTCCCGGAAGCCAAGCTCGTCGCACTCGAATAACTTGCTCCAGAAATCGAAAGAGTAGAGAATGAGCACGGCCTCTGCTAATGCACCGTCATCCCCAATGGAACGCAGCTCGTTCCAGTCAACAAGCCGCTGAGAGAGGAATGGCTTGTCCTTCAAGGAATTATAGCGTTGAGTATGCTCTGCCTTAGCAAAAGTTCCCATTCTTCCCAAAATCTGCGCAGGGCTTGCTGAAGCACGACCGGATCGTTAATAGGCCTTGACTATAAGGCGGCGTCTAGGTTCCATTACAGCAAAGTAAGGAAGGGAGATATGAAGTTGAGGGATCCTACCGGAGGAGAGAGAGACGAACCACCGGAGAGGAATCAGAAGAAGAAGAGCGCCGACAACGCACGCGTAGTGGACCAAGCGGGAGATTAGGGCGCATGCACAGTGGACAGCGGCTGAAAAATAAAAAGAAACCGGGCATGCGCACGACCAGTGGTCGTGCGATTATTAGTAGTGTGCACGACCAGTGGTCGTGCGCCGTGAAATTTTTCACACGCCTGAGTTTTCAGTCTATTTCACACTGCTGACCACATGGTGCAGCAGAGAGCTCAACACAGAGCTGGGCTACCACACCCAAATAATGCAATACAAACAAAAATTGTAACAAAAGAAACACTATCCAAGATAACTGTTGGGTTTATTGTCTCCCAACAGGACTTATACAAAATCTGAGCATCTCCTAACTGATGGGCGAATGAAACTGGAAATGCTCAGGCAGAGGTTCATGGTCACGCTACTGTAACGGGTACCGGAACGGAGATAGAACATAAGCCCCAATACATGTATACGTATACCTCTCGGAAGTCTCAGGCATGGGCAGAAAGTCACTTGGGAAGCCCATCGGCTCCAACTCCATCTGCATCCAGTTACAATAAGTCCGAGGCCGCATTACAGGCCCTTGTACTGATTGGACCAATTCCACCATGTGGTCCTGCATGGGAGTGGACACGAGAGCAGGGTCAAGAAATAAACTAGAAGAATAACATTAACAGACCTCGATCTTTGGGATGATCCCGGAGTCATCCCCCATCGGCGGAATTGTGGATGCTTCCAAACAGCTGTCTAAGCTAGTGCAGGATTGTTCTGAAGCTGCATCTACCTCGTCCATGCCTCGGGCATCCTCACATGGGATGGAGGTCAAAACCTCTGCCACGGAGTCGTCCTCCTCGACTAGATCTAACAGAATGCGGGAAATGCTAATTTCCACCTGCGATTCAATCTCAACTGCACGGTCAGCAGAAGAAAGAATGCTATGCAAAGAGGAAGGTGAAGACACGAAGCTTGGTAGGACGTTAAGCGCTGGCTCTTCACAACTAAAAGACTCTATGCTAGTTGAAGTATGCACTTCAGGAGTATAAATAGCAGTGTCGGAATGGGGATAAGCACATGTATTGGTGCACATACCTGGGATGTCTTCTCCATAACATAGAGATGACAATGGCACATACCCCGATACAGAAGGGATGTTGCCCAAGGTTGAAGTGGAGACAATCCAAAAATCCAGCTCGTCATCCACTGCTAGCTCAGCTAGGTACGCGGCGCAATCCTTCAATGCATGATCCCAACTTCGACAAAAAAGGCACTGCTTAGCCGGCTTCGGCGGTGCAACTGGTGCTGAAGCTGAATAAAAGTAGTGCGGCAATGGCTCCGCAGGTCGATAGCTAACCGGCTTATGTCGACGATATGTCGATGCATGAATTTCCTGGCTAATATACTTCTGAGGGCATCTGTCGCTAACATGAGAGATGTCTCCACAATGACAGCAATTGATATTGAAATTGTCCCACATTGCAGCGATTTCAAATATCAGGGATACAACTACTTGGCATAGATTCTGCGAATAAAACTAACAATTCCATCTGACAGAATAACAACACAAGAGGAAATGGATCAAAAACAACAAAACAACTCGTATAACGACATTCGCAGTCATCTGGAGTCGGTCTATTATTGCATTCCCCGACAACGGCGCCAAAAACTTGATGCGTGAAATACGGCAAGCGCACCGGTCGCACAAGTAATAAAGTTTTGGGAATAAATCCCCAAGTGCCGGTCTCTTGAGAAATGCAATTAGCGTAGAACGACAACAATACCGAGAATATCGTTATGAGAGTTAAAAATAGAACAAAAAGGAAATAGCGGACTGGGGAGATTGTGGATGTTTGATCTACTGAACTAGTAAAAGCTATGCGGGTCGACGGCACCGCTTCGCAAGGTGAAGTGGGTTTGTCAGCCGCTATGCCGAACTTCAGTTGGGCGAGTGGAAGGGAAGCTAATGGATTGCAGCGTTCTTGTGTGGATTGCAATCGGACAAGGCACAGGAATGAAGTGGATGTGGGGTGAGCGAGGCGCATTCACAGACAGAACTCACAATCATAAGAAGAGACTAACATTTCATTAACTAGAAAACAAACTTGATGTTCAGGGATGAAAATGTTCGTTACACTGCTCAAAACATTCATAACACAGAGGAAGAGGAAGAGGAGTAAACCAAAAGAGAATGAAGATCCACCGCGGGTCATGGCCGGAGTAGCGAGTTGTAAATCCGCTTCCGGGTTCAGTCCAAGGAGGCTTCCGGTACCAACGATCTGTCACCTCGAAGGCCTTTAAGTCCGTTCTCTAGGTTATCTACTTCACCAACTCTATAGAAAAGCTTGGAGTTGAAGTCATCAATGGCCGAGGGCTTCGCCGGAGTGTTGAAAAGCTTCGGAGTAGTTGGAAATGGCTTCCCGACAAAGGTGGAAGTGATGGAGAAGCTGGAGAATTGAAAAGGCGATTCCCGCGCACTCTCCGATCGCAGCAAATGACAGGCGTTGACCTAAAATGCGGAGCAGGGCCTTATATACGGAAGCAACAGAAGTAGTGCGCACGAGCAGTGGCGCACGACCAGTGGTCGTGCGCACTGTAGGTCGATGATCGTGCGGCTTTTCCAAATAAACCTGCAACCTGGACAAGAAGCATCAGCATAAAAGCGCACGAGCAGTGGCGCACGACCAGTGGTCATGCGCACTATGGCCAGTGCTCGTGCGATTACCGAGACAAGGTTATGAAAATGGGGGTGTAATGCGCACGAACAGTGACACATGACCAGTGGTCGTGCATAGTAAGTCCAGTGGTCGTGCGCAGTATTCCTGCATCGTCGGAGTCTCCCGAGCAGTTCCGGAGCACGCACATGACCACTGTACCAGCAGAAGGGGCAGAAAGGCCACCAGAACGTGCACACCACATCCCCGAGATAGGGCTAAAGAATAACAACAAAATGGAAACACAGAAAGCACACAGATGTGGGCCTACAGTGCACTTAATCGTGAAATAGGTACAAAAGCACAAATAAGCAATAAAGGCTCTCAAGTGTAGTGCTAAGACGATAAAACTAGCCCAGATGAGTCCAAAAATCAGTGTAAAATGTGGACTCATCAGGCTCGCGAGACTCGCCAGCTCGCCCAGTGGGGGGAGGCAGTCCTTTCAGTGAGCTAGTCTCCTCAGCTCCAGTCCCAGATGGGTTCAGGGAACCCGAGATGTCTTACTATACCGGGAAGGGAGACCCGGTCCAGCATGTCCAATGGTTCGAGGATGTGGTCTCCATCCGTTAGATGTTGGACGGATTCAAATGCCGACTCTTCGCTATCACCCTCCGGGAGAAGGCAAGGGAGTGGTTCCACCAGCTCCCGGCCAGCTACATCTACTGCTTCGAGGACCTGCGCCGAGGGTTCATGCTGAGATTCACCACCTCGAAGAGGAGGAAGAAGGAGTCCGAGTCCTTGTTCCACATAAAGCAGGGGGTGAACGAGACGTTGGGGAGCTATGTGGACCAATTCTAGGAGGAAGTTACTCAAGTCCAGGAGATGCCAGGCCATAGTCTGATGATGGCTTTTATCTTGGGCCTGCAACAGGGTTTCTTCCGAATGGAGCTGAAGAGAGTTCCCCCCTATCCTACGAGGAGTTGATGGAGAGTGCGACAAGAGAAGTCGACGGGGAGGCGTCGAACCCGGAATTTGCAAGGAAGCTGGCCAGGTGGGCAATTGAGGAGGAAAAGGAGTCGAAGGGAGGAAGAGGACAGGAGGAGAGGAGAGGAGACCCCAGGCAGAGGGAGCAGAGGCAGCTCCAGGGGCAGTAGCAACCGAGGTGGGGGAGTCAAGAGCCCGACCGACGGCTTGGATGGAGACCCGAGTGGCAGGGGCAGGGGCCACAGAGAGGGTATTACGGAAGGGATCACTACCAGGGGAGGCAAGATCAGTTCCACCCCCCAGGCTGGAGGCAGGGCCAGAGGCCCCGGCTCCCCGATCAAGAAGAGGCCATGGCCATAGCCTTGGGAGCAAGGAGGGGAGCGTGGAGGAGGAGGAGAAGAGAGGTCAGGGTGGAGCTTCCCTATTGCGACTTCCATCAGGAAGAGGGGCATGCCACAGCCACCTGCCCGAAGTTCCTTGAGGTGAGAGGGAATCAAGAACAACAACGGCAGCAGCAGTAGGGCGGACGGCAAGAAGTGAGGATCGAGGAGGTCCTGCCTCGGGTAGAGGTGGATCGGTGCGAAGACCGGGTGGATGTTGGAACCCGAGGGGGGATCGGAGTGATCCACGTGGGAGTAGGGGTCGAGGCCTCCTGCAAGGCAAGCCTCCACACCATGTACCGGCAAAGCGTCGCCTCCACATCCCAAACCCCACCCCCGGAGGAGAGGATCACTTTCTCTAGGAGCGATATGCCGGACCACGAGGACCCATTCTGCGATGCGCTGGTCATTAAGGCATCCATCGAGAACTTCACCGTCTCTCGGATCCTCGTGGACAACGGGAGCTCCATCAACGTCGTCTTCAAAAAGGCGTTTGACGCAATGAAAGTGGCGGCTAAGAGGGTGCTTGCCTCAGACGGGCCCTTGTTCGGGTTTTCAGGAGAAAGGAAGGAAGTAGAGGGAGGAGTTGGTCTCCATGTAACCTTGGGGGGGGCAGTCCCGAAACTGCAAGTTCGTCATTGTGGACGCCCCCAGCAGCTACATCGCCATCTTCGGGAGGCCCCTTATCAGCGCCTTCCGCTGCGTCCCCTCATCTTTCCATCAGTGCTTGAAGTTCAATGCTGAGGGGTCCAGGTCAGGGTCAGGGGGGACCCAAAGGTGGCGCGGGAGTGTTATGTCACTGCGGTGAACACCATCTCCTGGCAGGAGGGAGCCGAGGAGATGGGGCGAATGATGGAGGAGGTCGAGCAGGAAGCAGGAGGGGGGGAGCTGGAAGTGAAGGACTGTGCAGAGGAGGTGGTAGGAGGAGATCTGGAGGAGGTGGCCGAAGTGAGGGCCGTGGGAGGAGAGATGGAGGTAGAGGTACCCGTTACGGAGGAAGGGGATGCCGAGGGATGGGGGGAGCAATGCAGGCTGGAGGCAGCAGAGGAAGTGGTGGAGCTGGAGGTGCTCACCCGAGGAGGAAGGATGGAGAAGATCCGCGTCAGCGGGGGGCTGACCCCGGAGGACCAAGGCAGGATGCTGGAGTGCATCCAGAAGAACACGGACATCTTCGCTTGGAACGCCGCGGAGATGCCGGGGGTTGACACGGATGTAGCCTGCCACCGCCTCAACCTGGACCCGGGAACACGCCCCGTTCAGTAGAAGAAGAGGTCCACTGCGGACAAGCTGGCGGAGCCCATCAGGGAGGAGGTGGCGAAACTCCTCAAGGCCGGCTTCGTGTCTGAGATTCAGTACCCCGGCTGGGTCTCCAATGTGGTTATGGTTAAAAAAGGAGACGGCCGATGGAGGATTTGTATCGATTTTTCCTTACTTAATAAAGCTTGTCCTAAGGACTGTTATCCTTTGTCTCGAATCGACGCGCTGGTTGACTCAGCCGTCGGTTATTCTGTAATGAGTTTTTTAGATGCTTTTTCAGGTTATCATCAGATCAGGATGCACCCCTCAGACATCAAGGATGTCTCGTTCATCATAGGTGATGGATGCTACTGCTACAAGATGATGCCCTTCGGGCTGAAGAATGCTGGGGCAACCTACCAGAAAATGATGGATAGGGTTTTCAGGGAGCAAATGTGGAGGAATTTGGAGGTGTATGTAGATGACCTTATGATCAAAAGCCGGGATGTGGACTCCAACCTCCGGGACCTGGAGGAGAACTTCGCCACCCTGCACAAAAACAAGATGCGATTGAATCCCCTAAAATGTGTTTTTGGGGCCAGCAGGGGAAAGTTCTTGGGGCACCTCCTCACCCCCGCAGGGGTCAAGCCAAATCCAGATAAGGTCAAGGCTATCTTGGAGCTGGGGTCCCCGCAGAATGCAAAGGAGGTCGAACGGCTGATGGGGAAGCTAGCAGGGCTGAGTCGCTTCCTTTCACGGGCAGGGGAGAAGTGCTCCCCCTTCTTCAAAACGCTAAGGGGTGGTCAGAGGTTTGAATGGACCAAGGAGTGCGAGGAGGCGTTCCAGGCCCTCAAAGTGCAGTTGACACAGGCTCCGCTGCTCCAAGGGCCGAAGGAAGGGGAGGACCTGTTCTTATATCTCGGGGTCGGGGCGTAGGCCTTGAGCTCCGTCTTGGTTCATGAAGAAGGGAAGATGCAGCTCCCTATTTATTACGTGAGCCGGGTCCTGAGGAAGGCCGAGCTCAGGTATCCGATTTTGGAGAAGCTAGCCTTCACACTGATCATCTCGGCTCGGAGGCTGTGACCTTACTTCCAAGCACACTCAATCCGAGTGGTGACCGACCATCCTCTCCGCAATATCTTCAAGGGGGTGGAGCATTCAGGCTGGCTGGCTAAGTGGTCGGTGGAGCTGAGCGAGTTCGACGTCTCCTTCATTCCGCAGCTCTCGATCAAAGCTCAGGAAATGGCCGACTTCCTGGCCGACTACGTGGTTGAAGTGGCGGAGGAAGAGCTCACCCGCACAACTCCTTGGAAGGTGATGGTGGATGGTGCCTCGAGAAGGAATTCCCTGGGAGTAGGGGTAATCCTGGAAAGCCCTCAGGGGACTCGAATTGAGCAGACGGTGGTGGTTCACTTTCCCATTACCAACAACTAGGCCGAGTACGAGGCCATGATAGCAGGGCTTCGCCTGGCCAGGGAGCTGGGGGTATCAGATGTGGAGGTCCTTACTGACTCCATGGTAGTAGCTTCCCAAATCAACGGGGAGTTCGAGGCAAGGGAGCCCACCCTGCGATCGTACTTGGCCAAGGTGAAGGGGGTCATTGACACTTTTCAAACTTTCACCATCCGACACGTGCCAGGGAAGAGAATGAACAAGCCGATCAGCTAGCGAAGCATGGTCCCCAGGTGGGGGGCACCATCACCGACCTGTTCCGCCCCTCCATCGAAGAAGGAGAGCTCATGGAAATCGATCAACAAGCTTCGTGCATGGATCCAGTGGTGGTTTTCCTCTCCACGGGAGAGTATCCAGAGGGGGTAGATAAGAAGAAACTGAGGCACAAGTCAGCATATTACCTCCTCCAAGATGGGCAGCTATACAGGAAGACCCTCTCAGGGATGCTAGCCCACTGCGTGACCGAGGGAGAAGTGCGAAGGATCTTGGAGGAAGTCCACTCCGGGGAATGTGGGAGTCACTCCGGGAGTCGGACCCTGGAAGGGAGGATAGTCAGGCAAGGGTATTTCTGGCCCACCCTGGGCCGAGACGCCGCAGAGTTCGCAAGAAAATGTCATAAATGGCAGCTGTTTGCCCCTCTCCAGCTACAGCCGGCCCAGAGACTCAGAAGTATCACGGCCTCATGGCCCTTCGCAATTTGGAGAATGGATTTGGTTGGACCATTCCCCCAAGCCAGCGGTCAGAGAAGGTTCCTCCTAGTAATGATTGACTACTTCTCAAAGTGGATGGAGGTGAAGGTGTTGGCCAAGGTGACCTCCCAGGTGATCAGGAACTTTGTTTGGGGGGAGATTATATATCGCCATGGGCTGCCCCAGGCCATCGTCACGAAAAACGGGCCCCAGTTCGCTAGTGCCGAATTCACCAGCTTCTGCGAGCAGCTTGGAATCGACCTCAGGTTCGCCTCGGTCCATCACCCCAGGAGCAACGAGCAGGTGGAGGCCGCAAACAAGATCATCGTCAACCTCCTCAAGAAGAAGGTGGAGAATTTGAAGGGGAGCTGGGTGGAGCACCTTCCCGCAGTTCTTTGGGCCCTAAGGACCACCCCCAACATGGCTACGGGAGAGACCCCCTTCAAACCCTCCCATGGATGCGAGGCAGTGCTCCCCATAGAATTCGAAGTCCAAACACCGCGAGTCATTGCGGCAAAAGAAGTCCATGAGGAATGGCAAGCGAAGAATGAGGAGGAACTGAGGCTCTCCCTTGACATGGTAGAAGAGGTGAGGGACCTTTTCGCTATCCGGCAGGAGGAGGTGAAAAGAAGAATGGCCAAGTACTTTGACAAGCATGTCAGGGTCAAGCAGTTCGTGGAAGGGGACTTGGTGCTGAAGAAGGTGGATGCAACAGGGAGGTCAGCATCCGTAGGGAAGCTCAATCCCAGCTGGGAGGGACCATTCATTGTAAAGGAAGCCTTGAGGTCAGGGGGCTATCGACTCCAAAATGTAGAGGGCGAGACCCTGAGTCTCACCTGGAGTGGTGACGACCTAAAACGATTTTTCCCCTGAAGCGTGTAAGCAACACTTTGATTATAATAAATTCCTTCAACTCTTTAATATTATTATATCTAGCCTGCATAGAGGAATGTAATGTATTTTGGACCCCGAGAAGATCCCGCTGCTAGGCTCTCACCTAGCTGGCAGGGCAGGAAGTCACTCGATGTCATCCTTGGCCTCGAGCAGATCCCGCTGTCAGGCTCTCACCTAGCTGGCAGGGCTGGAAGTCACTCGATGGTGTTAGTAGTGGACCCCGAGCAGATCCCGTTGTCAGGCTCTCACATAGCTGGCAGGGCTGGAAGTCACTCGGTGTCATCTTTGGACTCGAGCAGATCCCACTGTCAGGCTCTCACCTAGCTGGCAGGGTTGGAAGTCACTCGATTGTGTTAGTAGTGGACCCCGAGAAGATCCCGCTGTCAGGATCTCACCTAGCTGGCAGGGCTGGAAGTCACTCGGTGTCATCCTTGGCCTCGAGCAGATCCCGCTGTCAGGCTCTCACCTAGCTGGCAGGGCTGGAAGTCACTCAATGGTGTTAGTAGTGGACCCCGAGCAGATCCCGTTGTCAGTCTCTCACCTAGCTGGCAGGGCTGAAAGTCACTCGGTGTCATCCTTGGCCTCGAGAAGATCCCGCTGTCAAGCTCTCACCTAGCTGGCAGGGCTGGAAGTCACTCGATGGTGTTAGTAGTGGACCCTGAGCAGATCCCGATGTCAGGCTCTCACCTAGCTGGCAGGGCTGGAAGTCACTCGGTGTCATCTTTGGCCTCGAGCAGATCCCGCTGTCAGGCTCTCACCTAGCTGGCAGGGCTGGAAGTCACTCGATGTTGTTATTAGTGGACCCCAATAAGATCCCGCTGTCAGGCTCACCTAGCTGGCAGGGCTGGAAGTCACTCAGTGTCATCCTTAGCCTCGAGCAGATCCCACTGTCAGGCTCACCTAGTTGGCAGGGCTGGAAGTCACTCGGTGTCATCCTTAGCCTCGAGCAGATCCCGCTGTCAGGCTCACCTAGCTGACAGGGCTGGAGGTCACTCGATGGTTTCGGCCTTGCAATCGTCAGATAAAGATCAAAGTCTCAGTGCCAAGAAGCAAAGGGGAAAAGGTTCTGTCAGGGCGAGCTCAGACTCGGCAAATCCAGCTCGACATGATCAAAAAGGCAAGCCAGGCTGGAGGACTCCGCATGAGCGAGTATGGACTCGTCATTCCCGGCTCGGCATTGACAAGTAGGTCGCGGACTCGGGCCTCGCCAAAGGAGGGCAAGCCAGGCCGGGGGACCTCACCCCTTTGCCCGTTTGACTTGGAAACTTTTCCTTTTTTCGGGCTCAACCTGGATGGCTCGCGTGCGAGTTATGGCAGCAAAGGGAAGCGCATCCACTCGCGGGCGCACTCTCATAACTATTCTACTCGCGGAACCTGTCTCGGCGAGGTCGCATAGGGAAGCACTCGCATATATTCAGAGCACAACAAATAGAGTAAAGAGAAGAAAAGCGGTACGAGTATGGTCAAAAACTTTCATTAATTGTTTACAAAAAGTAATTACAGGGGGGCTCGCCTCGGCGAGTGAACAAAAAAGGAAAAAGAAAAAAAAAATACAGGCTACCCTCGGGCCTCGCCCCCTCCGCCGGACTGGTCCTTGCCGTCGCCCGAAGGATCCTGAAAGCTTTTCCCGAACATCGCGTCCAGGCTGTCCTCCTTCTCGCTGGGCGGCGTTGCCGGGAATAGGCTCGGCATCAGGTCCCGAGCCGAGATCCCCTCGCACCCCTCCACCAGCACCCCAGAATCCTTCATCATCTGGAGGGTGCACTCAGTGGCTTGGATGGAGTTGATCCGCAATCTCTCGACGAGGTCGGCCTCACCAAAGATCCGCAGACTTTTGTAGGGGAGGGTCGGGTCGATGTCGTGAGGCGGGAAGAAGATCTTCGCCTGACGACGCACCTCGCCGAGGAGGTGCTGATTCTCCCCCTTCAGCTTCGTGTTCGCGCCCTCCAGCTCGGCAAGGCGTGCGCGCAGCTGGCCGATCTCCTCCCCCTGCTCAGCGTTGCGAGCCTGGAGCTCCCCGGCAGCCTCGGCATCCGCGGCCAGTAGTGCGCGCAGCTGGCTGACCTCCTCCCCCAGCTCGGTGTTGCGAGCCTGAAGCTCGCCCGCCACCTTGGCATCCTGGAAAAGAGTCCATTTAGCAGTAACACAAAATATTCTAAGTGAAAAAGAAGAACAGCGCTTGAAACTTACCAACCCGCCGGCGGCTTGGGTGAGTAGACCCTCCGCTATGCCGAACCGCCTCGCCTGATTGGTGACCTTATCCTTGGCGAGGTCGCGAGCCTGCTCAGCCTTTTCGAGTTGGTGGCTGAGGGCAAACCTGCGGCGTGCCAGTATGTGATGCAGCTCCAGGGTCCGCAGGTGGGACTGCAGGCCCTCATGGCCGAGCTGCCGAAGGGTCATCTTCTTGTAGGCCTCGACATCCTCCCGGCCATATAGGCCGAAGCTGAGGGCGTAGGCGTGACCGGTGGCAGGCTCGCGGTCGTGCCAGGAGGGGTGCAGAGTGGAGACGGAGACTCGATGAGCGAGCTCGTCTCACTGCAGCATGGGCTCGCCCGCCGAATCCTTCCAGAATGCGTCGAAGTTGAAGAGGGGGTGTTGCTTCGGCGGCGCGCGCTTGTGGGCAGCCCTCTTCGCCGATGGAGGAGGGGAGATCACCGCCGTGGAAGAGGGGCCCTCGCCACCTTTCCGCCCCTTGCTGGTTATCTCCTTCAGCGGGCTCTCCGGCGACATGTCGGGAGGGGTCGCCGACGAGCTGATGTACTTGGGGCTGGGCTGTTGTTGTTGTTGCCCCCGCGGAGCTAGCAGGGCTCTCCGCATCTTCTTCATTTGTCGATGGCCGAATGGCGGGTTTGACCCCGCGTCCTCAGGTCGCCTCTTGCTGGAAGAGGTTTGCGAGAGGGCCGCCTCATCTCGGAAGGCCGCCGCCGCCACCCTCTCGCGAGAAAGAGGGTCGGTATGGAGCCCCGGATCCGCGAACGGCGGGTTCACGGGGATTATTCGCTCCCCTGCAGGAAAACACTTCGAAAAGTTAGGAATTCAGCAATGATATGGCGAGTTCGGTGGTCAGGCGAACTTGGCAAGACGAGGAGGGAAGCATACCTTCGCCGGGCAGAACGGGGGGGGGGGGGGGGGTGCGCGTCGAGGCCCCTCCGCAGGAAGGCGACCTCGAAATCTTTGTGGAGGAAGTATTTGTGGAGTTCGGCGTCATTGCCGGACACGGCCGGCGGGCGGTACACCTCCTCGCCCTTCTGCTGAGGCGAGTAGGGGATGTTGCCGAGATCGCCCTTGATGAAGGCGATCTTGGTCATCCAGGTGTGGTGCTTGTTCGCGATCTCGCGAACTTTGATTAGCGAGCCGCCGAAGTAGGCGACGCCGTCCAGCGTCGCCTTGTAGGAGAAGAGCTTCCTGAACACCGTCAGGTTGAACTCGATCCTCTCCCGCCGGAGGTAACTACCGAACGCCACCATCATCGCGATGGCGTTGGAATTCAGCTACGCGGGCACGGCTCCGTAGTATTTTAAGATCTGCTGGATCTCCGGCCACAGGGGGAGGCATAACCCCACCTCAAAATGAGAAAGGGGGAAGGCGAGCTCATCCTCGTAAAAGGAATTGATGGCCTCCCCCTGTTTTGGCCTGCGAGCCTCAAACCCAGCGGAACGCGCTCCGCCACAAACTCAGCGAGCTCCTCCTCGCTAGTGTGCCCCTCGAAGAAGTAATAGTCCGTGAAGTGCTGAGCGCACTTGGAGCGACCGTCGGCATCTGGATTAGCCTTGCCCATGATTCGCGGAGGCAGAGGTAGAGCGCGAGCAGGAAACGAAAAAGCACAAGGAAAAGGGAAAAAGCAATAAAGGCACAGTACGGGGGTAGGTGAGGGGGGGGGGGGCTATTTATAGGAAACAAAATCTGAGGCAGGCTGTCCAATCAGCGCAGCTCGCTGCCCCAGCTCGCCACCCCAGCTCGCCGACTTCCGGCGCATCCCAACCAAGGCTAAGTCGAACATTGCAGCATTTTATTTAAGTAACATGATCAAGAATATTCTAAGAGTTATTTATTACAGAAATATAGTTCAGGATTTAAAAAGCAGGGCACGCAAGCAGGGAGGGCATCGGGAGGCGACTGCCGGTCGGCTCGGCAAAGGAGCCGCTCACTTACCTACCCCGACCTCGCGACCCCCGCCCCCCAGGCTGCCACACGCGGAGCAGCTCGCGGATCCTTCCGGAATTCCTCTGCGCAACTGAGAGACCGTCGTCTATCTCGTCCAGGAGCCGGGAGGGGGACATCAGCTCGCCAGCTTGGCCACATCGCACCTCGTCAGCAAGACGCGCGTAGTCACGCTGCAGCGTCTCATTGACCCCCTGCACCTTGCGCAGCCCCCACACCAACTTTTTGAGGAGCTTGACCTCCCTCCTCGTCATCTCGCCTTGATCCATCTCAGGACCCAGGTAAGAGTCCAGCGAGCTCGGGGAAGGGAGGGGAGAATAGTGGGCTACCCGCGAGGATTCCTCGGCAGCCGATTGACTTGGAAGAGCTGTGAAGACAGGTATTAGCAAAATGTGCAAAAACTCATGGAGCGAGAAGTCAAGCAAGACTAACCAGATGAGCTCGACAGATCGAGGGAAGTGCGGGGAGGTATGAACCTCAGATCCTTCCCGTGACCTGGGCCGCGAGCCCCCGGAGAGATGAGCTCGAATACCGGGGTGGGAATGGTCCCCAGACCCGCCCCCGCGACCACGTCAGCTTGGCGAGGAGGGGAGGTGCGCACTGGCAAATTAGGCCTCTGCGAGCTCACAGGCAGGATCCCAAAGAGAAGAGGCGGGTCCCGGGGATGGCTGTCCGGTGCCGAGATTCGTGAGTTGGCGAGCGTGGTCTCACCCCGCGGTGTGGGCTCTCGCGGCGCGACGCCCTCGCCATCTGGTTGACCATCCAGGTCGTCGCCAACTACGGCCACCTCTCTATCCTTCTCAAGAATAGTTCGGGTGGAAGAGCCGGTCTCCCGAGCCACGGTGGCCCTCAGGTCGTTGAAAATGGGCTCAGCCGCCTCAGGGAATGGCTTTGATTTCTTGGAACTGGACTTGGCAGAATCGGTTTGGGGAGCTTTTGCGGGGACCGCTGTCAGAGCGGCAACGCGAGCCGCGGAGGCCTAGCGGGCTCGGTATATGCGCTCTTGGATCTCATTAGGAAGAGGCATCTTGGCAAGGCAGCAGAGGGAATGGCAAGAGTCAGGCAGGTGGGCAGGTGCACATATATATAGCCGCAGGTGGCCCCCACCAAAAGATTCCCTCCAACTCGTCAACCAGCACTCGCCGCACACTTGGGGTTGGATGTTTCTTTCCGAGCTTTGACAAGCTCGATAAGAGCGGGGATTGTGTACAACCACGTGTCCAGCGAGCAAGGTCACCAGGGTCTAGGCAAATCGGGCTAGGCGAGCTCGACAGTGAAGGGGGCGAGCCTGAGCTCGGCATCCGTCGACCAGAGATCGACGATCGGCGACCCCGAGTTTGGTATATACCGAGCGAGACACAACTCGCGTCCTCGCAGTGGAGCTCGGCAGCAGTATGCGAGCAGAATATGCCGAGGTGGCCAAAGCTCCCCAGCTCGCCTGGATGTATGAGGTACTTTTTATTGTTTTGCCCCCGCTGGTCTGCCCATAGCCCTTCAAAACAACGGAGTTTCGCTGTTGGCAGACCCAACCAAGGGTTTTCTGGTAATTTCAGGTCAGTTCTTTTGGTTATTGGCAGTCCGGATTTCAAAAGCTATAAATAGGACCCAAGGGGTACCCCCAGAAAGCAGGTTCTTCCCTGTGCTCTCCTGCCCCAATCTTCAAGTGCTTTCTGAGGGTACCTTAGCTCGGCTTCTGGCTAAGGAGGGGAAGTGCTCTGAGATCTTCCGGGTTTGTGGTCGGACCTCCCTGCCGAGCCATTGGGTCTGTTTCTCCTTGCCTTCTTTGTTGTTTTTCTTGCAGGAGCAAAGTAGGCACGAGACCACCCCTTACCCAAGGGTCGAACTCCACAGGAGACCGGATTCTGGTTTCAACATTAGGGATGAAGAAGGGAAAAGAGAGATCTGGATCATTAGTCAGCATTTGATAAAGGAGACGATAAGGAGCGGGGCTGCAACTCTGCGAGGGGGTCGCAGGAGTATTAGGGGCTAGGCATTATGGCACAAAGGGGATCTCGTGTGTAGTACGTGAAGAAGAAGGAGAAGCACGTGTGAATGAAGAGGGTGGGGATGGTTGTAATCTGGAGAGTGGAGACGAGAGACGAGAGTGAATGAATCGAACGGGAGCAGCAATCAGCCCAGGTTTTTTCCTTAATATATTACTAAAAAACTAAATAATGTTTTCAAAATTTTCAGGGGGGGGGGGGCACGTGCCCCCTGGACCTTACTTAATTTCGTTCATGCCTGCAGAGCTCCTACAGCTCAGTGATCCACTAACCACCTACCTCAACCTTATTTCTAAGGCCAATAGCTCAGGCTCTTCAACACTAAAACTTTAGGCACAAATACCAACTCTCAGAGTGCTGTAGAACTCCTACAACTCAGTACCCTTCCAAGTACCTACAACTCAGCCTCCTTCAAGTCCTACACTCAATGACACACTTGTCACCTACAGCTCAGTGACTCACCAGTCACCTACCTCAGCCTTATCACTAAGGCCTACTACTCAGGCTGGGAGGACAGCCCTACTCTCAGATCCATACTTGGATCCTACCTCAGTACCCCAACAGGGAACCTACCTCAGTGACTAATTAGTCACCTACAACTCAGGTCAAGAAGGCCCTATAGCTCAGATTCAGATAAACTGAATCCTGTATGAGTTTATAAAAGATGAAATAAATTTAAGACAACTGACTCAGAGATAAATCTCTGAGTTTACCTTGCTGTATTGAGCAGATATCAGTCCATCCCACTTGCTATAGAAGGAATGAGTCTTCTTCTACAACTAACTCCTTTGCTGCACTGGTAAACAACTATCTACTATTGAAGGCTAACAACCCTTTACACAGCTAACTTCTTGCTGAATAGATGAATCAGCTACCTTGTTCTGGAGAGAACAATCTTCCTGAACTTGAAGAGCTTCAGCTTTCTTTCTTTGTCTTCTGGCTAACTTTGCTGGACTTTTGCTTTCAAGCTTATTGGAGAAGATGAAGTCCAGCCGCCTCTGGTTTTCTTTGTATGTTCTGCGTTTGTTCTCCGTAACCCTAATCCTTTTCTTTTTTCCTTTTTATATCTGTTGATTTGAATCAATGACACAATTGAGGAGTGTGCCTAACCAAGGATTGGTGAGCGCCACCTCCCTCAGAAAAGGACAAACCAGCTTTCGGAGCTACAATGGCTTTCCCGTAATGGCTTCATGTAATTTGACTTTGTTCACTTCTTGGTGACGTCAGCAGTGGTCATCCTGGTGTTGTAATATCTTTCCCGCAATGACTTGAAACATTTTGACTTGTTGACTTTTGATGAAATCAGCAGCAGTCATCACCTTCTGGACTTAGAAAAATTCTAGAACTTCACTAAGCGTTGAGTGATGTTAAGTCACTCAACGCCATCTATCTTGGCTCTCAATGCTTCTTTACTTGTGAATTTTCACCGTCATTGTCTCAGCAGCTTTTTCTCAACTGTCTCAGCGGTTTATTCTTTAACAGCCAAGACTATCTTCTATCTCAGAGCTTCCTTCTCAGCGGTCTCAACACTTTCTTCTTCTCAGATGAAACTGTCTTCTGTCTCAGCGGTTTCTTCTTAGCGGTCTCAATGCTTTCATCTTTTCAACTAAGTCTGTCTCCTGTCTCAATGGTTTTCTTCTCAGCAGTCTCAACGGTTTTTGTTTCATAGCTGAGACTATCTTCTGTCTCAGCGGTTTTCCTCTCAACTGACTCAGCGCTTGTTTCTTCTTTAGAAGCTTTGAGTGAATCTGCTTCACTCAACGCTTCTGGATTTGGAGAAATTTCAGTTAACTTTGTCTCAGTGGTTATGTTGTGATATACTTCTCAGCTTTCTCACCTGTCTCAGTGCTTTTGCCTTATTCAATTCTTCTTGCTTTAGTTCGATGAATGTTAAAATGCGTTCGATGATCGGTGGGCTGAGCTCGATGAATTCTGGATTCCAAGCTTCTGAATTTATCTCAATGAATGGTGAGCTCAGCTCGACGAATGTTGAATTACGTTCGACGATCGGTGGGCTGAGCTCGACGAGTTCTGAATCCCAAGCTTCTGAATTTAGGTCGACGAACGGTGAGCTCAGCTTGATAAAAGGTGAGCTAAGCTCGACGATTTATGAATCCCTAGTTCTGAACTCCGTTCAACTAATGGTGAGCTCAGTTTGATGAAAGCTGAGCTAAGCTCGACGAAATGTGAGCTAAGCTGGACAATTTCTGAGTCTTCCAACATACTCTTTAATTTCATATGTCCAATCATGGACAACTTGCATGTATGAACTCAAGCACATATCAAATACATTATGCCCCTTAGCATGATTGGCGATGCCTTTTCAAATTTTGAGGAACATTGTAGGGCACAATTCCCAACAGCCTTCAACCTCCTAATCTCAACTACGGATAGATCTCCAAGCATAGACTGTAATAGCAGATCGCATCTCTCTCAAGACAATCCAGGACCAGACCGCCTAGACTTAGATGGCAACACTTCCAGGCCTCTAAGGATGATCGCCAGGTCGTCAAGGGCTGACTGTTACTACAGACTGTCTGTCAGTCATGCTTGTCTGTCAAATCATCAAACAAGTCTGTCAGTCTTGATCGCCGGGACTGTTCGCTAGACTTTCCTTTGATCTTCGAGAGATGCGGTCTCACTAGACTGCCAAACCGCTAAGGGCAGACTGCCACTTCTAACCATAAATCCGCAAACAGCAAACTGCCAAGACTGGAAGAGTTCTAACTGTCCCCTTCAAGCTTGATCATATATGTTGTAACGCACCAAAACTAGGAAATGAACTGGTAGCGTCTTAAGGCCAATCAGGGGCCTGATAATGGTCACACGGCCTAGGACACGAGCGTGTCCATGGACGTGTCCTGCTACAAGTTCGACGATTTTCCGCGTGGTCGACAAAATGTGTTCGATGATCTTTGGAGGTTAGGCACACAGGCTGAGACACGGGCGTGTCCAAGGCCGTGTCCTGCTCTGTGACGGCTTGGTGGTGTCCAGTAAGGGACACTGCCTGGAACAAGGCCGTGTACTTGTTGACACGGGCATGTCAAGTGTTGACACGGGTGTGTCTAAGCTCGTGTCCTAGTCGGGATGTGGTGGTTTCATGTGTCTATTGAGGGACATGCCCTGTGACATGGGCGTGTCATCAGCTAACACGGGCATGTCAAGCAGTACACGGGCGTGTCTGAGCCTGTGTCATATTCTGCATTCGATGATCGTATTCAGATCATGAGACACGGCATGTGACACGGGCGTATCATAGGTCATGTTCGGCCTAGGGAGTTGATTTTAAGGGCGAATCGAGGCCGTTCGTTTTACTTAGATGGGATCCGACGGCCCAGAACGGTTCCTGTAGTGTTAAGGCTGGGAATAGGGGGTGAAAACCTCATTCCTCTTCAGGTTTTATCTTTCTAAAGGTTTAGAGAGAGGGGAGATCAAGGAAGAAGGAGAAGGAGAAATTCGGCCACTGGTGGAGCTTCGGAGCTTCGAATTGCAAGCCGAGTCCAGATCCTTAGAGGCGAGGCCGTCGCGGTGCTTTTCATCCATCAAAGTTTCTTCTCTTCTCCATGGGGCCTAAGCGAACTTCTAGGGTAACAATTCTCTTCTTGGACAAGTGAAGTCCTCTTCCTTTCTGTATTGGAAACCTGCTCTCGTGAGTATGCAGTGAGTGTGAGGTGTTCCTTCGGGTGGACATGAATAGTCCTCCTAGTTTTGCATGTAGAGTCTGGAATCGAAGTACGAACATAGGCATGGTGTGTGAAGCCTACCCAGACAAGTTGGTCTGGATCGGTGATGTTTCATTATGCATGATTAGCCGGAGAAGACTCCGTGCCGATGATTGTTTTCGGGTTTTCTACGTGGTAGATTGCAACATTGAGTCTTGGGGACTAACCACAAGGTGCACCCGGAAAACTGGGCAGATGCGTGGTTTTGCCATCTTGGTGGCCTGTGAGCCAACTTATATATAACTTGGTTATGTAATAACTATTTGATCGATTTGGGACTCGGGGAAGCTTATCCCATGCCTATGGCTTAAATTGACGTGACGGTGTGAGCAGCAGGTTGAGTGGAATCGCACCCGCTCTATGCGGTTCAGTTAAAGAGACCTAAGGTACACAACACTTATCGTTGGCATAGAGGGCGAGTCTTTGGCTTTGGCTGGAAAGACTAAAATGCTCACGTTGTTTGTCGTCCTGGGGATGATGGTGAAGCCACGGAATGGACCAGATTCACCGAGAATGTGCCCTGAGAGCACGGGGTGTGTGGTCGTCCGTGCCTATGCCTATTGTGAAGTGTGCTTAAATTGTACGTTCATTATCTTGTTTGGCTATACTAATAAATTACAAGGAAGGAGCACCGCCGCCCCGATTTAGGGGTGGGGTCGTTATAATTTGGTCAGTTTTAGCTGACCATTGCTTTTGTTTGCCACCTTTGCGATGGAATGTTGATTGCAGGTGCTGCGAGCCTAGTGGCAAGTAGCGGGTTGTCGCCCATGTTGCTGAGCCGGCCCTCGAAGGCCAAAAGCCAATAGTTACTTCTATGCTCATGTGTGACCGGCCTACGTGCCGATGTTTGGAAAACATTTATTATTTAAGTAAACACTTGTAAGGCCATAAGACCGAGTACTTTGTGTATTTTGTACATTCATTTCTATTGTGGGTTTTTTAGTGGACATTCATGCCGTGCCTTGGGTTCTTGTAACTGTTTTAAAAGCTTCCACTAGAATGCTCTGAGTTAGGACGCGTTTTCCTTTGGCAGTATTTTGGTAATAATACGTAACTCCACGAGCTGTCCATGGTATATGGCGTGGGACCCCGACCAGACCTTCTGTTATATCCCATGTGACGGATGGGGGTGTTACAATTTGGTATCAGACTATTGCTTCGGTCTTGCTTATTTGAATTCCTGGGCGAATTCTTTTAAGGGCTGGTGAGCACATGTATGTGCGTCATCGTTATAACATGAAAAGAACCCATGAATGTCCACTTCGGAATGAAAATACACTTGTTTTGAGGAACCTGAGTGCTCCATTGATTGTTTTAGCAATCTATTTGTCGCCTAATCGAGGGTTTTTGCTATTATAGGTGACTAGGAGCGGTGCTGGACAGTCAGAACGGCCGCAATCGGCGGAGAGTAGTACACCTAACGATGTGCCTGCAACCCCTCCTTCAGCAGAAACCATTAGACCGGTGGCTGAAGCGGTGTTTGCAATGATAAACGCCCAACATGGAACTCAAGTGCAACGCCCTGCCCCTGCAGGGGAGCAGGTGCCTCTTCGAGAAGCAGAACCAAGATGAGTGGAATAAGTGGTGATAGATCGTTGATACCTAGAAGAGCGATAGAGAAGCAGCTCAAACATGTAATGAGCTTTAACCCTCCAGTGTTTTCGGGAACTAGAACTCCAACCCAGGCTGAAGATTGGCTCTCTCGAGTGAAGAGAGTCTTGACAGCCACGGAAATGGAGGAATGACAGAAGACCACCATAACCACCTTCCTGTTGGATGGAGAGGCGAGGTTGTGGTGGGAAGGTTTGGAGCTGCACCACTTGGCTGGAAGGCAACTTACAGATGTTTCGATGGAGGAGTTTTCGAGATGATTCTTGGCAAGATACCTCCACTCGACTCAGAGGATCGCTATGGAGAATGAGATCCAGAGGCTGACGCAGGGGGATAGTAGCGTGGATGAGTACCTCCACGAGTTTACATGGTTGGGTCGTTATGCTAGCTCTACTTTGGCTGATGAGGAGCGTAAGACCAACCGGATTTACGAGGGTTTGCGGGATGACCTAAGGCTACTACTCTCGGGGCTTATGACGCAGGGCTTCCTAACCCTGGTCAATACGACTCGATCGTTGGAGAAGGATCTGAAGAGAGTCCAATAGAAGGACTCTAGTGCGAAGAAGTAAGAGTTCAAGGTACCGACCTCCTCAAAGTTTGGTTTCCGTAGGTGGAATAAGAAGGCTAGGACTTCAGGTCCAGCCCCTTCTTCTGGTGCATCTGGGGCAACTACAGCCCGAACCCCGGGCGCATGCTATTACTGTGGGAAGATGGGGCACTTTGCCCGAGATTGTTGGAGCAGATGTCCAAAGTTAGAGAGGAAGCCTGGAGCAACTTACGAGGAAAAGGGGAAGGCGATGGAGTCAACCACATCCCATTATACTCCAGCTCAACCCAGAGTATACAATCTTGGCATTCAAAAGGCCATAAAGCAGACCGATGTGATGACAGGTATGGGTTAATTAAAAGCAGATTAACTTTATATATTTGTTACCCTTTTCGTGTTAGCTTATGCCTGCTTGTGCTAGGCTTTGTTCTGATTTTCGATTATCCGACGAGAGCACTATTCGATATGGGAGTTTCGCATTCCTTTTTGTCCGAAGGATTTATATCGCGCATCGGAGTACCTTATTCAATGGCAAGGGACAAATTGGATGTATTGTTTCCTAATGGGTGTTCGATGTCGTTAGTAGAGTTTGTTTTGTTAAGATATGGATTAGGAATCAAGAGTTTGACTTGCAAGCATTACTACTGCCGTTAGTGGAGTTCGACATGATCTTTGGGATGGAGTGGCTCTTGGAGCAGCGAGCATACATCGATTACAACCGCAAGGAGGTCAAATTTGGAACCGTTCGACGACATTTGCGGGCATGAAAGGTTCGAGCAAGACTTTGTTGTCTGCTCTCCAGGTGATTAAGGCAGTTCGTGCTGATGCAGAGCTATTTTTCACTTTAGTGGAGGCTTCAAAGCCTAAGCCTAGTTTGGACAATATCCCAGTTATATCTGAGTATCCTGACGTGTTCCCTAAAGATCTACCTGGAGCCCCGCCTCAGCGAGAGATCGACTTCACCATCGAGCTAGTGCTAGGTGATAAACCTGTGTCACGCTCTCCGTATTGGTTAGCGCCTAAGGAGATGGCGGAACTGAAAGTGCAACTTCAAGAACTGTTGGAGCAAGGTTATGTGCATCCGAGCTTGTCGCCTTGGAGCGCACCGGTCCTCTTTGTTAAGAAGAAGGACGGAAGTTTATGACTTGTATCGATTACCGGGAGTTGGACAAGCTAACAAAGAAGAATAAGTATCCGATCCCAAGAATTGATGATCTGTTCGACCAACTGGTGGGGTCGACTGTGTACTCAAAGTTGGATCTGAAATCTGGATACTATCAGCTGCGGATAAGGGAAAGTGATATCACCAAGACAGCTTACAACACAAGGTATGGGCATTATGAGTTCACCGTCATACTGTTTGGGCTGACTAATGCGCCATCTGTGTTTATGGATTTAATGAACAGAACGTTCAGAGAGTACCTGGACCAATTTGTGATAGTCTTTATCGATGATATATTGGTGTACTCGCAGTGCGAAGATGATCATTTCAAGCATCTGCATATGGTGTTGGAGAC
Organism: Platanthera guangdongensis; assembly: GCA_039583875.1. Taxonomy (NCBI): domain Eukaryota; kingdom Viridiplantae; phylum Streptophyta; class Magnoliopsida; order Asparagales; family Orchidaceae; genus Platanthera; species Platanthera guangdongensis. Next base: position 117,233,769 of record CM077154.1, on the reverse strand, counting down.
GTTGAGTAGGAATCAACTTTATGCCAAGTTCTCCAAATGCGAATTCTGGCTATCCTCGGTAGCATTCCTTGGTCATATAGTTAGTGGAGAAGGGATTGCAGTAGATCCGACGAAGATAGTTGTGATACAGGAGTGACCTGTGTTATCTTCAGTGGCAGAAGTTCGGAGTTTCCTTAGACTTGCGAGCTACTACAGGCGCTTCGTAGAGAACTTCTCGCGGATAGCGCTACCCCTCACGACTTTGACGAGGAAAGATCAAAAGTTTGTGTGGTCACTGGAGTGCGCGCAAGCTTTCGAAGAACTGAAACGCCGGTTGACCACGATGCCTATTCTATGTTCGCCGAGTGGGACCGAAGGTTTTGAGATTTACAGTGACGCTTCGGGCAGTGGCTTAGGTTGTGTTCTACTGCAGCATGAGAGTGTAATAGCTTATGGCTCACATCAGCTGAAGGTGCACGAGAGGAATTATCCAGTCTATGACTTGGAGTTAGCTGCCGTGATATTTGCTCTAAAGCTGTGGAGGCATTACCTGTACGGTGTGAAGGTCGATATCTATACCGATTACAAGAGACTGAAGTACTTGTTGGATCAGAAAGACCTAAACATGCGGTAGCGGAGGTGGATGGAGTTCCTGGGTGACTATACTCAAGATACATTATGTTCCTGGGAAAGGTAATGTAGTGGCGGATGTGTTGAGTCGCAGGGCCCCCGTGCAGGCCAACTGGTTGTCAGTTCATGACGAGCGTTTGATTCGTGATTTGGAGACATTAAAGATCTCTTGTGTTGACAAGAAGATGAGTGTTGAAGCACAATTGAACTGGACATAGGTGCAGTATGACCTTGCAGATAGGATCCGGCAGGCTTTGGATTTGGATAGCAGCATAAAGCAGATCATGGATGAGGTTTTGGATGGGTCAAATTCCCAATTTGTTGTTATTGATGGACTATTATGGGGGTACAGTCGTCTGTGCATCCCAAATGTGGGAAAACTATGGGAGGAATTGATGTACGAGGCTCATCATACAAAGTACTCAATTCACCATGGGAGCACGAAAATGTATTGTGATATGAAAAAGTTGTTCTGGTGGCCAGGACTTAAGAAGGATGTGGCACTTTTTGTGGCAAAGTGTCAAACATGCACCTTGGTGAAGGCGGAGTTCCAGAAGCCCGGGGGTTTCTTGAAGCCCGTGCTTATCCCGAAGTGGAAGTTCGACGATATTTCAATGGATTTTGTGCATGGGTTGCCAATGTCGCAGAAGGGTAACGACGCCATCTCGGTGGTCGTAGATAGATTGACGAAGGTGTCGCACTTCATTCCGAATACGAAGGATGATTCGGTGGATAAGCTAGCAAAGCTCTATGTGGATAACATTGTTCGACTTCACGGTGTGCCCCGCAGCACGTAAGTGACCGAGATGGATGCTTCACGTCCAATGACTGGAGGTTGGTCCAACAAATGTTGGGAACCAAGCTAAGTTTCAGCACGGCCTTTCATCTACTGACGGATGGTCAGACCGAGAGGGTCAACAGGACGTTGGAGGACATGCTTCGCATGTGCGTCTTGGATTTCGGTAAGCGGTGGGAAGATCACCTGTACATGGTGGAGTTTACTTATAACAACAGCTACCAAGTGAGTATGCAAATGGTGCCCTTCGAGGCTCTTTATGGTAGAAAATGTCGCACGTTATTGTCTTGGTTGGAGACGGGTGAGTCGAAGCTGTACAAACGACAAGAAGTGGAAGACGCCACTTTGTTGGTGCAAATAATTCGAGAACGATTGCTGATCGCTCAGGACAGGCAGGCTAAATACTTTAACGCCAAGCATATGAATGTTGAGTTCACTGTTGGTGACTGGGTATACCTGAAGATTAAGCCGTTCAAGGGTGTCTCACGGGTACTATGCTTGAAGAAGCTGAGTCCGAGATACCTTGGACCGATTGTGATTCTAGAGTGAATTGGTGAAGCAGCTTATCGACTGAATTTATCAATAGAATTGAGCGGTCTACACGACGTATTCGACATATCAGTGTTGTGGAAGGCGGTGCAAGAGCCTTCACACGTGATTGCGGTCGATCAAGTACCTGTTGATAATGGGTTGACGATGAAGGTCAAGCCCGTTCGCATTGAGGACTTTGAAGTCAAGCGAATTTGTAACAAAGACATCAGGATAGTCAAGGTCTGATGGGACAACTACGATCGTGAGGAGCTTTTATGGGAGCGAGAGTAGACCATGCTTGAGGAGTATCCCGATCTCTTCTACTCAGGTACTGTTTAAGTTTGAGTACTTTTCATTCTATAATTTCGGGACGAAATCCTTTTAGGGTGGGGGGAGTTGTAAGACCCCAAAACTCAAAAATGAACTGGTAGCGTCTTAAGGCCAATCTAGGGCCTAATAAGTGTCACACGGCCTGGGACACGGGTGTGTCCATAGCCGTGTCCTGCTACACGTTCGTTGATTTTTCATGTGGTCTACGAAATGTGTTCGACGATATTTGGAGGTCAGGCACACGGCCTGAGACACGGGCGTGTCTAGGGAAGTGTCATGCTATATGTCGGCTTAGCGGTGTCCAGTAAGGGACATGGACTGGAACACGGTCGTGTACTTGTCGACACGGGCGTGTCAAGGGTTGACACGGGCATGTCTAAGACCATGTCCTGGTCGGGACGTGACGGTTTACTGTGTCGCTTGAGGGACATGCCCCGTGACACGGGCGTGTTGTTAGCTCACACGGGCGTGTCAAGCAGTATACGGGCATGTTTAAGCCCATGTCCTATTCTGCATTCGACGATCATGTTCAGATCGCGAGACACGGCCTGTGACACAATCATGTCATAGGACGTGTTTGGCCCAGGGAGTTGAATTTAATGGCGAATCGAGGCCATTCGTTTTACTTAGATGGGATCCGACGACCCAGAATGGTTCCTACTGTGTTAAGGCTGGGAATAGAGGGTGAAACCCTCATTCATCTTTAGGTTTTCTCTTTCTAAAGGCTTAGAGAGAGAGGAGAGAAAGGAAGAAGGAGAAGGAGAAATCCGGCCGCTGGTGGAGCTTCGGAGCTCCGAATCGCAAGCCGAGTCTAGATCTTTTGAGGCGAGGCCATCGCAGTGCTTTTCATCCGTCTAAGTTTCTTCTCTTCTCCATGGGGCCTATGCGAACTTCTAGGGTAACGATTCTCTTCTTGGACAAGTGAAGTCCTCTTCCTTTCTGCATAGGAATCCCCCTCTCGTGAGTATGTAGTGAGTTTGAGGTGTTCCTTCGGGTGGACATGAATAGTCCTCCTAGTTTTGCATGTAGAGTCCGGAATCGAAGTACGGACATAGGCATAGTGTGTGATGCCTACCCAGACAAGTTGGTCTGGATCGGTGATGTTTCATTATGCATGATTAGCCGGAGAAGACTCCGTGCTGATGATTATTTTCGGGTTTTCTACGTGGTAGATTACAATAGGGAGCCTTGAGGACTAACCCCAAGGTGCACCCGGAAAACAGGGCAGATGCGTGGTTCTGTCATCTTGGTGGCCTGGGAGCCAACTTGTACATAAATGGGTTATGTAATAACTATGTGATCGATTTGGGACTCGGGGAATCTTGACTCGTGTCTATGACTTAAATTAACGTGGCGGTGTGAGCAACAGGTTGAGTGGAACCGTACCCGCTCTATGTGGTTCGGTTAAATAGACCTAAGGTATGTGACACTTACCGTTGACATAGAGGGTGAGTCTTAGGCTTCGGCCAAAAAGACTAAAATGCTCACATTGTTTGTCATCCTGGGGATGGTGGTGAAGCCACAGAATGGACCAGATTCACCGAGAATGTGTCCTAAGATCACGGGGTGTGTGGCCTGCGTGCCTACGTCTGTGGTGAAGTGTGCTTAAATTATACGTTCACCATCTTGTTTGGCTATACTAATAAATTGCAGGGAAGGAGCACTGCCGCCTCGATTTAGGGATTTGGTCATTATAATTTGGTCAGCTTTAGCTGACCGTTGTTTTTATCTTCCACTGTTGCGTTGGAATGTTGATTGCAGGTGCTGCAGAGCCTAGTGGTAAGTAGCAGGTTGTCACCCATGTTGCTGAGCCGGCCCTTAAAGGCCAAAAGCCAATAGTTACTTTTATGCTTATGTGTGGCCGGACTGCGTGCCGATGTTTGGAAAACATTTATTATTTAAGTAAACACTTGTAAGGCCCTAAGGCCGAGTACTTTGTGTATTTTCTACGTCCATTCCTATTGTGGGTTTTTTAGTGGACATTCATGATGTGCCTTGGGTTCCTATAACTATTTTAAAAGCTTCTGCTAGACACATATTCTTTTGGGAGTATTTTGGTATTAATACGTAACTCCACTAGCTGTCAGTGGTATATGGCGTGGGGCCCCGACCGAACTTTCTATTATATCCCATGTGACGGATGAGGGTATTACATATGTCAACCATGCCCATCTTAGCACAGACTTCTAAAATAGAAGCGAACACTGGTTTTGTATTGATATCTGTTAGTTCTTTGTTAGAAATGACAAATGGAGTGCAGATCTGATTCTTCAATATTTCTTCCCTAATAAAGTGACAGTTTACTTCAATATGCTTCGTCCTTTCATGTAAAACAAGATTCTTGGATATGAAGATAGTGGCTTTGTTGTCACAGAACTCTGAAAGAGGATGATCATAAACTTCCCCCAAGTCAAGCATAAATGTCTGTAACCACTTCAACTCGCAAGTTGTTGAAGTCATTCTTATGTACTCTACTTTAGCACTCAACCTAGAAACAACAGACTGCTTCTGTTTTCTAGCAAACTAGATTTCCTACAACAAATATGCAATAATCAGATGTAGATTTCCTATCTTCTTTATTATCAGCATAGCTGGCATTAGAGTAGGCTTCAATCCTTAGATGATTAAGTTTTTGAAAAAGTAACCCCTTTCTAGGAGATCCTTTCACATACTTCAAGATCTTCAAAGCTGGATGAAGATGACATTCCCTGGGTGCCTGGATAAAATAGCTCACCTTTCCTACTGTATAGCAGATGTCTGGTCTAGTGATAGTCAGATAGATGAGTTCTTCCACCAATCATATGTACTCGGTACTGTCTAGAACGCAAGCTAGAGATAGCTCGCCGACCAGAAAGGTCTAAGTCTCATGAAGTGTACCTCCTCCTGTTGTTCCCTGCTTATTTGCATGTCATATTTCTTTCACTATTTTTCGGCTTGCATGTAGTGGTATCCTAGGAGTGTTATTGCACATTACTGATTAGTATTGGTGATGATTAGTACATCTAATTGATGTAAGGACATAAGGCCATTTGGACTCCTATATTATGTGGACAACTTCTATTTTTCTATTTTAGTGCTTCCACTATGTTGTATTCTGGGTTTTGAGATGGGTAGTATTCTTATATCACTTTTAAATATCGAAATCGTGGAGTTTATATGATGTGGGGTCCTGGTCAGTCATATATTATATAGTCTTTGCAGGGTAGGTGTTACATGCCGAGCGATTCGAGAAACCAGGGCTTGTTGTATGGAGACGGTAATGGCCAAAGGTAGGGAGATAGCCGGAGGCGAAGGTATAATGGAGGTTGATGGCCAGTGCAGCATGTGCGTGTTGGACGTGTATGCTTGTTGGTCGCACGTGCATACTGGTCGTGTAGGCACGATACTTGTGTGTGTATGTGTGTGTGTGTGTGTGCAATTTGAATAAAGCACACCCGTATCGTTTCTATGTAGTTCTCGTCAGAACTTCTGCAATGGTGTGTGTTGTCATTGTTTTGTCCAACCCTTTCAGCAATTTTAAACCCTTCGAGCGAGCGCAACTCACACGTGCGGTTCTCTCAATTAGGTCGGCTTGTTTTAGTGTTTAGATTGAAAACCTGTTGTCACAACCCGCATTTTCTCAACATGTAAGTTATATCAGAGTAAGAGAAAACATGCGCCATAATGCCACTCCATGCAGAGGATAACTGCAGGCACTCATGCAAGACTACAAACTCTATAGTTTATATGAAATCCATAAGTTATTAAGTAAAAACCATTTTTACTTTAGTTGGTTGTATCCCTCGACACAATGGATCAGCTAGTACACAAGTAAAAATATAGTTATATGCTGCAAAAATACTTTGATTATGTTGGAATAACATCCTACCCGAGCATAAACATCCTCGAAGGACAACTCGCATCATGCAAGACTCTAGATTTATTATAAGTATAAAAATAGTCTTTACGTTTGTTAGAAAATAGCATTTTAGTTTGAGAAAGATGGCATGTTTGAATTACTAGTATTAATGCTTTTATAAATTAAAATACCTAACATGCAACCTAGCATAAACATTACCAGAGAGCAAGTAAACACAACCACAAAACGGGCCAACTAGGCAGCTTAGCAAAGTAATTAGCATTTCAAAAACCAAACCCCTAGTGGGCAACAACTGTAACACCCCCATCCGTCACATGGAATATAAAAGAAGGTCCAACCGGGGCCCCACGTCATATGCCATGAATAGTCAGTGGAGTCACACAATAATACCAAGATAACATCATAGGAATACGTATCCTAACTCAGAGCATTCTAGCGGAAGCTTTAAAAACAGTTATAAGAACTCATAAATAATGCATGAATGTCCACCACAGCTACATTAGGAATGAAATAGCATACACAAACCCTTTGGCCTTATGGCCTTACAAAAGTTTGATCAATAACAGTGTATTACATACATCGGCTCGCATGCCAACCACACATGAACATAATTAAATAAACACTTCACTTTGGCCTTCAAGGGCCTGCACAGCATCAAGGGCTTCAACCCACTACTTGCCACTAGGCTCACCTGTTCCTGCATAAGAACAATCCACCGCACGGTGGCAAATAAGGCAACGGTCAGCTAAAGCTGACCAAATTATAATGACCCTGCCCCTAAATCGGGGCGGCGGTGCTCCTTCCCTGCACTTCATTATTATAATCAAACATGATAGTGAACGTAAAATTTAAGCACACTTCACCACAGGCGTAGGCACGCACAGCCACACACTCTGTGCACTCAGGGCACATTCTCGGTGAATCCGGTTCATTCCGAGGCTTCACCACTACCCCTAGGACGACAAACATCGTGAGCATTTTAGTCTTTCTGTCCGAAGCCTAAGACCCTCATCCATGTCATCGATAAGCCACATACATTAGTTCTCTTTAACCAAATGCCATAGAGTGGGTACGGTTTGCCACTCAACCCGTTGCTCACACTGCGCCACGTCAATATAA